>OX104115.1:13613154-13679430 GCA_944474755.1 Limnoperna fortunei | reverse complement strand
CCTTATAGGAATTATTATGACTTTTGCAGAAGTGTTGGGCAATTCCTATAGCAAAGAAAAGCTGGATAGAAAAGGGTTGTTTGGTTTCAGGTTCAGGTGAGCGATACAGGCTCCTGGGAGCCTCTAGTTTTGCTTCTGCACAGGTCTGAAATCATGTAAACATGTTTTCATTATAAGGGTCATGTCCAGGTATTTAGTTTCCTGGATTGTGACCAAATGACCAATTAGTTTTCTGATGCATAGATATCTCTTTTCTTTTTTTTTTATGCCCCCGCGACGACATGTAGGGGGCATTAAGTTTTACTCATGTTTGTCCGTCCATCCGTACGAATTCCCGTCAAGCTTTTCTCAGAAACCGTACATGAGAACAATTTGAAATTTGGCAGGGTGGTTCAGTATCACAAGTCGTACGTCCTAAGCGACTTTTAGACTTGTCGGACAACTACTTCCTGTTTGTGACTTCATTTAGCGCGGGTATCTGTGTCCCATGGACTCATTCTTCGATTTTACATTTATCTTACATGAATTCAGAAAAACAAATGCTTGTGAATGTTGGAACTTATCCTCCCCCCCCCCCCCCCCCCCCCCCCCCGCCCTTGCCCCAATGATAATTTTTGGCACCATAAAACATTTTCGTTTAATTTTATTGTTTCATTGACTCATTGTAGGCAGTGAACCAGTACCAGTAGGTAGACCAGGAAAACAGAAGAAGAAACTGCCATATATCGCTAGTGGCTCCATGATTGATGACTGGCATACGTGTGTCAAAAATCTTAGTGTTTCCTCCAGAGAAAATCAGGCTCATAGACTAGTGGATGGAAACGGTGGCCATTGGCAGAGCTGTGGGACACAAGGGAAGGTAGGGCCGTCATTTGTATTCTTATTTTACATATACATTTATAGTGCTTCGATGGCCATCTTAGGTAGTTAGTCATTATCTATTTATTACGTCCCTATCAGGTTTGAGCCTAATTGCAGACAAGGTGTGCTCAACTACCAACTTTAATTTCACAAAGGTTTCAACTTTTATTGCTGAAGATCGGGAGTTTTCACCGGGTACTATGGCTTCCTTCCCCTATAAAAACTGGACGCAATGATATAGCTGAAAAATTGCTGCAAGTGGCATTAAACACCATTAAAACAAACAAATCAGATGTTTGAGGAGTCTCTGTATATAATTAATTTTATCGATTTTTCTTTGATATCAAACTCACAGCCATAATTTAAAACAAATCCAGTTTCTATGGTTACTCAGTAATATTGTCACTGGTGATTTACTGCTCAATTCTTCTTAAAGAACCATTTTTGCAAAAATTTCAGGAAAACAGATGTTTGTTTTTTTTATTCCTCCAATCAAATACCTTTGGTGCTGGACTCAAATGTCTGATTATCAATAGTATATTTTTCTAGTTCATTTAGTTGAATTTACTTGATTGCTTGCTTTGACGGTGGAAGTCATCAAGGGAGGTAATTAAATAAAATTTATCATTTGACAAATCAAATAGTCATGTGATATGAGTTATTTTCCTATATATGTATTACATGCTAAGTGTTGTGAAATTGATGCCATTTATATTTGCATTTATATGTAACTTTATTTTGTGATCCATTTGATTTAGACAGCTTCAAATAAGAGCAGGGTTAGAAATGTACCAGAAACTACAATAAAAAAAGGATTAAATTCTACAAATAAATGACTTGGAATGAATAATTTTTAAGATAGTTTAATACATGCAATTTTCTGTTCAAATATTAATTTATCAAATGTCTATATTATTTGTTTTCATTTTACCTCTATATAACGACTTCCTGTCTTACATGACTCGCGACTGTGAAATTAATTAACCCTGACTGAGATTTTTTTTTACTATTAACTATCACAGCATCATGTAATATTTGCATGCCATTTTGTTTGCAAAGGGGAATAATAAATACGAACTTGTGTAAGCTGGTTTTTCAACTGAATTACACTTTTTGCACAGAGCAAATTGTTAAAATATACATGGTTACTGTTACAACCAGTACAGAGGAAAATGCAACCTCTGAATGAGAAAAAATTGACCTGCATTAATAATCTGTACAATAACTGGAAGATAAACTTTTGTAACTGGAAATTTCATGATTGATGGTATTTTGTTGGTTTTTTTCTGCCCCCGTGACAACATGTCAGTGGGCATTAAGTTTTACTCATGTCCGTCCGTCTGTCTGTCCATACGTACATCGTCTGTACAAATTTCCATCAAGCTTTTCTCAGAAACCGTACATGAGAACAATTTGAAATTTGGCAGGGTGGTTCAGTGTAACAAGTTGTACGTCCTAAGCGACTTTCAGACCTGTCGGACAACTGCTTCCTGTTTGGGACTTCATTTAGCGGGGGCATCTTTGTCCCATGGACACATTCTTCCATTTTTTTATTATGACATGTACCTGGTAGTTAATGTCTTATATTCCTTTTACAGACATATAGTTCATATATTCACCAGCTGACAACTATGCAATAAAATACATGACTCTGCTGACTGACTGACAAGTCTTGATATCTGTATAAAGATTCCCTGTCATATGGGAACTTTTTTACAATTCCCTTCAAAGGCTGTTTAATAAGGTTACATTGTACAATTGTTTACAGTGTATTTTAATTTTGAAAATTAATTTTGCAGCATTGGATAAGAATGGAGATGCATCCTGACATTTTGATTCATCGGTTGTACATGAGAGTAGAACCCACCGACTCCAGCTACATGCCATCCGTAGTGGTGATATCGGGGGGAGAAACACTCAGTAGTATGAAGGAAATACGTACAGTGAACATTTCATCATCAGAGACTTTAGTTACTCTATTGCTGGATATGAATGAGGTACAAACTTGCATCATTTATTTAATGTTTCATTTTATTGGCCTGGTTGCATGAAGTGCAAACCCCGGTTATAGTATGGTGAAGTCGGGCTGGCTGGGAAAATAGGGTATCTATTTTGTGTAATCAACTCCTCCTACAGTTTTCAACCCAGATCTCTGAAACTTCACAAAAAGATTGAGCATGTATTGAAGTTGTGCACCTGCAATTATGGAAGTGTTCCAGGATTTTTTTCCTAATTTTCTAGAATTGGGAACAGTAATTTTTTGGAGCATTTGCAGAAGACCGTACCTATTTTGTGTAGTCAACTCCTCCTACAGTTTTCAACCCAGATCTCTGAAACTTCACAGAAAGATTGCACATGTATTGAAGATGAGCACCTGCTTAATGGAAGTGTTCCAGGATTTTTTCCCTAATTTTCCCGCCTTGGGAACTTAGTCATTTTTCAGAACATTTGCATAAGACAGTACTGTAAACCATTCCCTTTCATATTTATTAGGCACATACTTGCAACCCGGCCATTTCAGACTTTAGCAATTTTTATAAAATATTTTGAGATAATGCATTAACATTCTTCTTTAAACATTTTTAGATAATCCTCAGATCATTTAGATATTCTTTTCATCATTACGATTCCTCTACTTACTATGTTTGGTCAAGCTTATACTCCTTTTGTAGATCCAAAAAGGTGCAAATTGAACTAAACAATTTTCTTCTATAGTTAATCAGTGTTTTGAAATGTGCCAGTTTTTTATTCTGATAAGGCAATTTTCCATTGTTAATTTTGACCTAAATAAGAACGGGTGTGTAAGCTAGGAGCAGGCGATTGTTGTCAGTTTGAAACCCTTCGGGCAATGTCTTTGCAGTTTACACAGGAATAGTCTCGCTGTTTGTCCAAATACCATTGAAGATTACCAAAGCAGACAAACATATGTAAACAAAAATGGCTGATTTACAATGTAAAATTCCCATAGCAAAAGTGACATAGAAACAACAGAGGCATTGTATGAAATAAGGACATGGAATAATTTTTTGGATTTTTGTAATAAAACGGTACAATATGGAATGAAAAAAACTTGCATCACACATTTTGAGATATTCTTCACATTATTTAGATTCTTTAAACATTTTGAGATATTCTTCACATTATTTAGATTCTTTAAACATTTTGAGATATTCTTCACATTATTTAGATTCTTTAAACATTTTGAGATATTCTTCACATTATTTAGATTCTTTAAACATTTTGAGATATTCTTCACATTATTTAGATTCTTTAAACATTTTGAGATATTCTTCACATTATTTAGATTCTTTAAACATTTTGAGATATTCTTCACATATTATTTAGATTCTTTAAACATTTTGAGATATTCTTCACATTATTTAGATTCTTTAAACATTTTTAGATATTCTTCACATATTATTTAGATTCTTTAAACATTTTGAGATATTCTTCACATTATTTAGATTCTTTAAACATTTTTAGATATTCCTCACATTTAGATTCTTCTCAAATAGAGAACATATTTTAATGACATCATTATCAAATTTGTGTCCTAAATAAAATGGCCGTCAAGTCCCGCAACTCAAAGGTTACATTGTCCAAAAAGTTAATATATATGTCCTATTAGAATCGAAATAATTCATTAGGGCATGAATATATACTGATTGTACCATGGGTTTGACCTTTCTGTCCACATTTTACCCCTCACTAATGCTTTGTGTAAAAAATTTGGACATAAAAGGCCACCAGTGGTAAAATCATTATAAATTCATGCCCCTATGAATTAATTCTTAAATATGAAATACTTATGTACAGTGTTACTAATTGTTTTGTAGTATATACATTTTGTGGAACTTCAAATCAAACAGTGTCGGAGTAGTGGTATCGACTGTAAAATCCACGGACTGTCAGTCATCGGACGCCTGAAAACAGACGAAGATGACACAGCTGCAACTTTTTCTTTCCTCGCATCGGACAGAGAAGACGACGAAGAGGAAAAATCTACACACACAGGAACTAAGAGAAAGATCAAGATTGGGATGGGGAAAGAGATACAGACCCATGTGTTTGTCTGGGGACTAAATGACAAGGATCAATTAGGAGGGCCTAAGGGTTCAAAGGTACTTTGTCTGGGGACTAAATGACAAGGATCAATTAGGAGGGCCGAAGGGGTCAAAGTTACTGTGTCTGAGGAATAAATAAAGGATTAATTAGGAGGCCCTCAGGTGTCAAATATACTTTTAACAATTGATGTTAAGGATATGTTGTGATGGTTTTATAGATGACACAGTTTTTTTTAAGTTGTAGACTGTCTACTTTAAATATCTGGCTCATAAAGTTGATAGTTGTTAGAAGTTCCATGGACTCCCATTATAGAAGTTGGACCAAACCCAGCCTTTGAGATACCTACCTGAAGAACTAGGTCAGAATATATCCCAGTGGTGACTGGGCTTCTCGGATGTAACGTTGTCCTGCTCCTGTGCCCCACATGCTGGCCTGCTCTGATGTAATGTTGGCTTGCTCCAGTACCCCACATACATTTCCCTACGCTGACTGTCTTTGAGGTCTTACATATGCAAAGGGATTACATTAAAATGTCAAGTCTTACAATAACTGTACAAGTTTTTGAATTTGATTGGATAAGCTGACAGTTATGCCTAACAAGTAGCGATGGGTTGTACATGCTTACCGTAAAATGGCACCTGTTGTCCGCAGTCTTTTTCTTTTAATCTTAGTTGGATAGGAAGGGTGCGGATTATACGTAAATACAGACTCGGTAGAGTTTTTTCAACCCATTGATTGTTGTGACTGGTGGTTGCCATTTTGTTGTTGTGTTATATAAATTTCCATTTGTTAATTTTGTATTCTAATATGACGTCCTTCATACTCTTTGAGAACACATTAGGATTCGTCTAAGCCCAGTATGACGTCACAATTAGAATTCCGACGTCATATACGCTGAACTAAAAATTTCAAACTGGAACAATGCAAGCGCTCGGTATGAAATATTGACAAATATAAGGTCTGACCATGTTCTAATTCGCATAGAGCCCGCTCGCAATAATCTATTTCTTAATAGAGATAACAGTTAAACTGTTTTTAACTGTTATCACGATAACCCTTTATCACTTTGTTCTAAGACATAATCGATGGGCCCCTGTATATTTGCATAAGGAATTCTTGGGACTTTTTTGTGAATAAGCCGTGTTTTGTTACTAATGTTAACATGTCTTTGTTTAGATTATTGGTGATTTATGTTGCCATAGCAATGTTAAAGCATCTTCCTGCTTACCTGTCTTATGGTCAGGACAGTTTTTACCTTAAGTTATAGCTGGTAATTTAAACATTACATGTTAATCGGGGGTCCTTGGTGGTCGAGTGGTTAAGGTAGTTTGTCTACTATTGATCACGTGGTCTGTCAACACTGAGATTACAGGTTCAAGCCTCACTGCAGGCAGGGTGCGCTTGACTTTGTTTCAGACAAAACAAAACAAAAATGAAAAGCAGTAGATTGCTCCATTAGCAGAATTTGTTTGTTTGTTTGAATGGTGTTTAATGCCACTTTTGACAATTTGTCAGCTATATCATGGTGTCCAGCTTTTATTGGGAAGGAAGCTTGAGTACCCAGAAAACCCTCAACCTGCGATAGGAAAAATGGCAATCCTTGTCAATTAAGATTGGAGTCGAGTACACCCTGCCTGCATTGAGACTCGAACCCACAACTGCAGTGTTGACAGACCATGTGATTAATAGTAGATGACTTACTACCGTAACCACTCGCCCACTGAGGCCCCTAAAAGATATTTAGGCATTTTAGAGTTTTTAAAAAGATGCAAGAAATTTTTATTTCATGAGGTCAGTGTAAGGAAACCTAAACAAAACATTTGATTATTATCATTATGTTGCTAATTTTCAGATTAAGTTGCCGTCATTAAATGACTCACTATCCACTTTGAAATGTGTACAGATTTCTGGAGGCTCCAAAAGTCTCTTTTGTGGTAAGTTGTATAGTCTTTTAGCCACAAGTACTAATAACATGTTTGTTTGTTTGTGGTTAGTTGTGTAGTCTTTTGTGGTAAGTTGTATAGTCTTTTGTGGTAAGTCGTAGTCTTTTGTGGTAAGACGTAGTCTTTTGTGGTAAGTTGTATAGTCTTTTGTGGTAAGTTATATTGTCTTTTGTGGTAAGTTGTATAGTCTTTTGTGGTAAGTTGTGTAGTCTTTTGTGGTAAGTTGTGTAGTCTTTTGTGGTAAGTTGTATAGTCTTTTGTGGTAAGTTGTATTGTCTTTTGTGGTAAGTTGTGTAGTCTTTTGTGGTAAGTTGTGTAGTCTTTTGTGGTAAGTTGTGTAGTCTTTTGTGGTAAGTTGTGTAGTCTTTTGTGGTAAGTTGTATAGTCTTTGTGGTAAGTTGTGTAGTCTTTTGTGGTAAGTTGTGTAGTCTTTTGTGGTAAGTTGTATAGTCTTTTGTGGTAAGTTGTATTGTCTTTTGTGGTAAGTTGTATAGTCTTTTGTGGTATGTTTTGTAGTCTTTTGTGGTAAGTTGTATAGTCTTTTTTGGTAAGTTGTGTAGTCTTTTGTGGTAAGTTGTGTAGTCTTTTGTGGTAAGTTGTGTAGTCTTTTGTGGTAAGTTGTATAGTCTTTTGTGGTAAGTTGTGTAGTCTTTTGTGGTAAGTTGTGTAGTCTTTTGTGGTAAGTTGAGTAGTCTTTTGTGGTAAGTTGTATAGTCTTTGTGGTAAGTTGTGTAGTCTTTTGTGGTAAGTCGTATAGTCTTTTGTGGTAAGTCGTATATAGTCTTTTGTGGTAAGTTGTATAGTCTTTTGTGGTAAGTTGTATATAGTCTTTTGTGGTAAGTTGTATATATTGTGGTAAGTCGTATAGTCTTTTGTGGTAAGTTGTATATAGTCTTTTGTGGTAAGTTGTATATATTGTGGTAAGTCGTATAGTCTTTTGTGGTAAGTTGTATAGTCTTTTGTGGTAAGTTGTAGTCTTTTGTGGTAAGTCGTAGTCTTTTGTGGGAAGTTGTATAGTTTTTGTGGTAAGTCAAATAGTCTTTTGTGGTAAGTAGTATAGTCTTTTGTGGTAAACTGTATAGTCTTTTGTGGTAAGTTGTATAGTCTTTTGTGGTAAGTTGTAGTCTTTTGTGGGAAGTTGTATAGTTTTTGTGGTAAGTCAAATAGTCTTTTGTGGTAAGTAGTATAGTCTTTTGTGGTAAACTGTATAGTCTTTTGTGGTAAGTTGTATAGTCTTTTGTGGTAAGTTGTAGTCTTTTGTGGTAAGTTGTATAGTCTTTTGTGGTAAGTTGTATAGTCTTGTGGTAAGTTGTATAGTCTTTTGTGGTAAGTTGTATAGTCTTTTGTGGTAAGTTGTGTAGTCTTTTGTGGTAAGTTGTGTAGTCTTTTGTGGTAAGTCGTGTAGTCTTTTGTGGTAAGTCGTGTAGTCTTTTGTGGTAAGTCGTGTAGTCTTTTGTGGTAAGTCGTGTAGTCTTTTGTGGTAAGTCGTGTAGTCTTTTGTTGTAAGTCGTGTAGTCTTTTGTGGTAAGTTGTGTAGTCTTTTGTGGTAAGTTGTGTAGTCTTTTGTTGTAAGTTGTGTAGTCTTTTGTTGTAAGTTGTGTAGTCTTTTGTTGTAAGTTGTGTAGTCTTTTGTGATAAGTTGTGTAGTCTTTTGTGGTAAGTTGTGTAGTCTTTTGTGGTAAGTTGTATAGTCTTTTGTTGTAAGTTGTATAGTCTTTTGTGGTAAGTTGTGTAGTCTTTTGTGGTAAGTTGTGTAGTCTTTTGTGGTAAGTCGTATAGTCTTTTGTGGTAAGTTGTAGTCTTTTGTGGTAAGTTGTGTAGTCTTTTGTGGTAAGTCATATAGTCTTTTGTGGTAAGTTGTATAGTCTTTTGTGGTAAGTTGTATATAGTCTTTTGTGGTAAGTTGTATATATTGTGGTAAGTCGTATAGTCTTTTGTGGTAAGTTGTGTAGTCTTTGTGGTAAGTTGTATAGTCTTTTGTGGTAAGTCGTGTAGTCTTTTGTGGTAAGTTGTATTGTCTTTTAGCCACAAGTACTAATAAAATGTTTGTTTTTTAGTGGTTTAGTGCCATTTTCAGCAATTTTTCGGCTATTCAATGGCATCCAGTTTTTATTTAGGGAGGAAGTCAGAGTACCAGATGAAAACCTGGCTTTCGGTAGGCAAACTGGAAATCCTTGTCAATAAAGATCGGAGTCAAGCAATCCCAGCTTGCATTGAGACTCAAACCTACAACTCCAGTGTTGAAAAACCTTGTAGATAACTAACTACCTTAACCACTCGGCCACCAAGGCCCCCAGTAATACAAATGTCACTTTGTCAGTTTGCGTTGAGTTTCATACTAAGAAAAGCCTGTTAAGCATTTCACCTGTGTTATGTAACATTAACATAAAGATAGGTTTGACAACCTATCAATTTTATTCACAGTTCAAAATATTTTATGTATTTTCATCTTTATCATATAAATTAATTAAATTAATAACTGTCTTATGCTATGTTTATTTCAGTAACCCAAGATGGTAAAGTGTATGCCTGTGGTGAGGCTACCAATGGTAGGCTAGGATTAGGTATCAGTACGGGAACTGTATCTGTCCCCAAACTGGTCACCTCTCTTAGTCAGTATGTTATCAAGAAAGTTGCTGTTCATTCAGGTAAGATGTCTGCATCGTAGAGTCACATGGGTGTCACATGGCAATCACTTCCTCCCCATCAATGTCTGCATCAAACAGTCACATGGGTGTCACATGACAATCACTTCCTCCACGTCAATGTCTGCATCGAAAAGTCACATGGGTGTCACATGACAATCACTTCCTCCCCATCAATGTCTGCATCAAACAGTCACATGGGTGTCACATGACAATCACTTTCTCCCTATCATTGTCTGCATTGAACAGTCACATGGGTGTCACATGACAATCACTTCCTCCCCATCAATGTCTGCATCAAACAGTCACATGGGTGTCACATGACAATCACTTTCTCCCCATCATTGTCTGTCGAACATTCACATGGGTGTCAAATGACAATCACTTCCTCCCCATCAATGTCTGCATGAAACAGTCACATGGGTGTCACATGACAATCACTTCCTCCCCATCAATGTCTGCATCGAATGGTCACATGGGTGTCACATGACAATCACTTTCTCCCCATCATTGTCTGTCGAACATTCACATGGGTGTCAAATGACAATCACTTCCTCCCCATCAATGTCTGCATGAAACAGTCACACGGGTGTCACATGACAATCACTTTCTTCCCAGCAATGTCTGCATCAAACAGTCACATTGGTGTCACATGACAATCACTTCCTCCCCATCAATGTCTGCATGGAACAGTCACATGGGTGTCACATGACAATCACTTTCACCCATCAATTAATTTTGTAATATCATATAATGGCACTATTGCTAGAAAAAAGTGAATGTGCTATTACACCACATATCTAATAAAAATTTTTTCCCTCAACCTGTGGTCACTGTAAATATATATCTGTTTAGGGGTTAAATCAATGTTTTAAGATTTTATCTGTTTAGTAAGTAGAGACCCCAAACCATAGTATTGTAGCTTGTGAAAATTGCTCAGTAAATAGCAGTGTAGGATTCAGTTTCTATAAATATCAGTTTATACTTAAACAGTCTGTATTAAACAGTTTCTATAAATATCAGTTTATACTTAAACAGTCTGTATTAAACAGTTTCTATAAATGTCAGTTTATACTTAAACAGTCTGTATTAAACAGTTTCTATAAATATCAGTTTATACTTAAACAGTCTGTATTAAACAAATTCTATAATTAGCAGTTTATACTTAAACAGTCTGTATTAAACAGTTTCTATAATTAGCAGTTTAGTATCATACAGTTTTTATAAATATCAGTTTAAGGTTACAAACCATAAATACTCGCCCATAAGACTATGGCCCTTATAAGACGACCCCCCTTTTTCAGGAAAACAATTCAGTACTTTTGTCTTGACCCTGCTATAAGACGACCATCAAATTAGAAAAAAAAACTATATGACTTTGTCTTTATCAAGAATAAACTTTTCCTTGTATTAGAAATACAAGAATAAACTTTTCCTTGCATTAGAAATAATATTGGCATCATTAAAACAACTTAATAATACTTAAATACAATTTATCAAACAGTTATTAATCCCGACTATCATCAGGGGAATACTTAAGGAAAGGGGAGCGAAAGGTACTTGATAATGGTGGGATATATCTACTTCCTTCAAACTGAAGAAGGTTACTTCCTGGTTTGATAATAAAGGTATCAATGTACTATTGCATAACGGTATGGGCGCAGCCATTTTATGAGCACAAAGTAAAGCATGAAAAAACTGTCAGGTTAAACGCCATTGGTCAATAATGATTGTTAAAGTAAATATATTTTGGAAAGATATGCAATCTTTGGTATGAAAATACACAAAAAAGTAGTTTTATACACATTTAGGAGGAAGAAATCAAATTTGGAATACGTAGGGGCACCTCCAGGAAATTTGAAAAAAATGAGACTCCCACTTTTTGACTTTCATTTTTCAGCCAGAAAAGCAATGCGAACCTATATTTTTAATAACACCAAATAAACCCCCTATTCTTTAACATAAATAATGTCTCTTAATTTAACATTAAATTAACTTTGTCTTTCAACAAAATAATAATCGAAAAGGGGTACCCCATATGGAAAATAACATAGAAAGTCCATTGTATTCTAAAAGATGAATGGAAAATCTTATTGAATTGGTAATCATCAGCTTTGCTTTTGTAATTATTTTAAACTAAGTTATTTAAAGAATTTTAAAACACTTGGTAATGCACTTAGCAATTTCAAAACAACATCTAGTGATCCATACCATGATTTTTGGGAAGGTTGCATATCAAACTTTCCCCTTGCTAACGCTCAAATACATAGAAACTACTGTGACTGGGGGCCTCGGTGGCCGAGTGGTCAAGGTAGTTCGTCTACTATTGATCACGTGGTCTGTCAACACTGAGATTGCGGGTTCGATTCTCACTGAAGGCAGGGTGTACTCGACTCCAATCTTAATTGACAAGGATTGCCAGTTTTCCTACCGCAGGTCGGGGGTTCTCTCCGGGTACTCCAGCTTCCTCCCCCAATAAAAACTGGACGCCATGAAATAGCTGAAAAATTGCTGAAAGTGGCGTTAAAACACCATTCAAACAAACAAACAAACTGTGACTGGTGTGTAATAAAACCTTGCGCTCGTAAAATATAGGTCACATTGGAGGAATCTATCAACTACATGAATCGGTGCACCACATTTATCTTGAACAACTTTACTATACATGTCCTTTCGTATTATGTCTCATTTACTGTATAACTGATAACTAACATTACGATTTAAACTAATATTCCATGTTCATTCGCGAGAGACAGACTTGTTACACTTTTTAGTTTTTGAAATATACGCGATATTTGGCAATTATCGCTATTTTGCAGTATTTTCCTTTGATCTTTGTGTGCGATATTATTCCATCTCACTCTACTAGCGTGAGATAGGCCCATATCAGCTCGCTGTCAAGACGTCGTTAAGTAAACACTGTGACGTCACAATGTTACAAAACAGCGATAAACAGATTATTTACGTTTTATGAAACTCGATGCATTTTCTCGTCATCTCATCTCAGGGCTGTCGCCCTTCGATGAGATATGGACGAGAAAACGCATCTCGTTTAAAAAAACGTAAATAATCTATAATTATCGCTATTTTGCAGTATTTTCCTTTGATCGTTGTGTGCGATATTATTCCATCTCACTCTACTAACGTGAGATAGGCCTATCTCAGCTCGCTGTCAAGACGTCGTTAAGTAAACACTGTGAAGTCACAATGTTACAAAACAGCGATAAACAGATTATTTATGTATTTTGAAACTCGATGCATTTTCTCGTCATCTCATCTCAGGGCTGTCGCCCTTCGATGAGATATGGACGATAAAACGCATCTCGTTTCAAAAAACGCAAATAATATATAATTATCGCTATTTTGCAGTATTTTCCTTTGATCGTTGTGTGCGATATTATTCCATCTCACTCTACTAACGTGAGATAGGCCTATCTCAGCTCGCTGTCAAGACGTCGTTAAGTAAACACTGTGACGTCACAATGTTACAAAACAGCGATAAACAGATTATTTACGTATTTTGAAACTCGATGCATTTTCTCGTCATCTCATCTCAGGGCTGTCGCCCTTCGATGAGATATGGACGAGAAAACGCATCTCGTTTCAAAAAACGCAAATAATCTATAATTCTCGCGATAGCTGTTCACTGAACCGACAAATGAATTACTGACAGTGGCACCAGTCTATTTGACTACGTTATTATGAAGTGATTTAATATTTTGTGCGATCGTGTGGTCGTCATTTCATATGGTTTTGAATTCTATTTTTTACGTGTTTAATTAAATGAAAATCAACACAAAAGTGTGTGCTTTGCCATCTATAAAAATTTTTAAGGTTGGGAGAATGGCATGTAGAAGTTTCATAAATAAAATACAAGTAGTTAAATTAAATATAACAATTTCTAACTAATAAAAATATATTGAAAAAGATATTTTGGTGTTTGTGACACAAGAATAGTAAATGGATTATTCGACATCGGTGATCAATATTGCACCCACCATGTCGCTACATTATTCCATAGTAAAAGCTGACACAATTTGTTTCTGGTCCTTTTGATTAATTTATAATTGGTAATTCATGCTGAACCATTAAAATTTCTCGTTACACAAGTCGAAATTGGTCACCACCCATCATAACAAGCCAAGAAAACCTACCAATTTTCCGTGAATGTTTACCTCACGAAATTGCCGTCATTTCAGACGATGTTGCATTTTTATGCTTTAAGTATTAAACGAAAGTCAAAACGATATATTTTTCTTCATTTTATGTGTTCCTTAAAACACATGAAGATGTGATCAAGTCAGTGTGTTTTAGCAGAAGTTTTTTGAGTGACAAATAAAACCTCTTAGCGCGTATGGTCGATCTTACATTCTTTATGTAGATCTAAAAAGGTGCAAATTGAAATCAGCAATTAATTTTTAACATTTGTTCAGCTTTTTGAAATGTTGTTTTTTTAATTTGATAGGGCCATTTTCCAAGGTAAACCAAAATTAGAACGGGTGTAACTTGGAGCAAGCAATTATTGTCCATTTGAAAACCGATGTTTGCGATTTAGGCGTGAAAAACCATAGAACGTCACGAAAGCTGACAATCTTTTGTAAACATCGTAAGACACTTGTTGAAAACAAAAAGTGTCAGATTGTGTAGCGAAAGTCAAGCACATGTAAACAACAAGCATAGTATGGAATATGTACAGTGGAAATTTTTTTATTGGATTTTTGTAATGAAAAGTTACAAAATTGCAATATTGAATATTAATTTTAAAAAATGCAAGCAGAAAAGCACTCCATGTGATTGTGTCTTTTAGTATAAGCTATTAACACTACTGTTTAAATTTAAAACAAACTAGTTGACATGCATTCTGATTATAAAGATATATGATGCCTCATACAGTCTTACAATTTTTGTTTGTTTAAATCAGGGGGATTTATAAAAATTGATTTACATGTGCAAATTTCGATCAACATTAATAATTTTAACATGACATTAGCAACTTTTACTCGAAATAATCAAGACGTCGTTAAGTAAACACTGTGACGTCACAATGTTACAAAACAGCGATAAACAGATTATTTACGTTTTATGAAACTCGATGCATTTTCTCGTCATCTCATCTCAGGGCTGTCGCCCTTCGATGAGATATGGACGAGAAAACGCATCTCGTTTAAAAAAACGTAAATAATCTATAATTATCGCTATTTTGCAGTATTTTCCTTTGATCGTTGTGTGCGATATTATTCCATCTCACTCTACTAACGTGAGATAGGCCTATCTCAGCTCGCTGTCAAGACGTCGTTAAGTAAACACTGTGAAGTCACAATGTTACAAAACAGCGATAAACAGATTATTTATGTATTTTGAAACTCGATGCATTTTCTCGTCATCTCATCTCAGGGCTGTCGCCCTTCGATGAGATATGGACGATAAAACGCATCTCGTTTCAAAAAACGCAAATAATATATAATTATCGCTATTTTGCAGTATTTTCCTTTGATCGTTGTGTGCGATATTATTCCATCTCACTCTACTAACGTGAGATAGGCCTATCTCAGCTCGCTGTCAAGACGTCGTTAAGTAAACACTGTGACGTCACAATGTTACAAAACAGCGATAAACAGATTATTTACGTATTTTGAAACTCGATGCATTTTCTCGTCATCTCATCTCAGGGCTGTCGCCCTTCGATGAGATATGGACGAGAAAACGCATCTCGTTTCAAAAAACGCAAATAATCTATAATTCTCGCGATAGCTGTTCACTGAACCGACAAATGAATTACTGACAGTGGCACCAGTCTATTTGACTACGTTATTATGAAGTGATTTAATATTTTGTGCGATCGTGTGGTCGTCATTTCATATGGTTTTGAATTCTATTTTTTACGTGTTTAATTAAATGAAAATCAACACAAAAGTGTGTGCTTTGCCATCTATAAAAATTTTTAAGGTTGGGAGAATGGCATGTAGAAGTTTCATAAATAAAATACAAGTAGTTAAATTAAATATAACAATTTCTAACTAATAAAAATATATTGAAAAAGATATTTTGGTGTTTGTGACACAAGAATAGTAAATGGATTATTCGACATCGGTGATCAATATTGCACCCACCATGTCGCTACATTATTCCATAGTAAAAGCTGACACAATTTGTTTCTGGTCCTTTTGATTAATTTATAATTGGTAATTCATGCTGAACCATTAAAATTTCTCGTTACACAAGTCGAAATTGGTCACCACCCATCATAACAAGCCAAGAAAACCTACCAATTTTCCGTGAATGTTTACCTCACGAAATTGCCGTCATTTCAGACGATGTTGCATTTTTATGCTTTAAGTATTAAACGAAAGTCAAAACGATATATTTTTCTTCATTTTATGTGTTCCTTAAAACACATGAAGATGTGATCAAGTCAGTGTGTTTTAGCAGAAGTTTTTTGAGTGACAAATAAAACCTCTTAGCGCGTATGGTCGATCTTACATTCTTTATGTAGATCTAAAAAGGTGCAAATTGAAATCAGCAATTAATTTTTAACATTTGTTCAGCTTTTTGAAATGTTGTTTTTTTAATTTGATAGGGCCATTTTCCAAGGTAAACCAAAATTAGAACGGGTGTAACTTGGAGCAAGCAATTATTGTCCATTTGAAAACCGATGTTTGCGATTTAGGCGTGAAAAACCATAGAACGTCACGAAAGCTGACAATCTTTTGTAAACATCGTAAGACACTTGTTGAAAACAAAAAGTGTCAGATTGTGTAGCGAAAGTCAAGCACATGTAAACAACAAGCATAGTATGGAATATGTACAGTGGAAATTTTTTTATTGGATTTTTGTAATGAAAAGTTACAAAATTGCAATATTCAATATTAATTTTAAAAAATGCAAGCAGAAAAGCACTCCATGTGATTGTGTCTTTTAGTATAAGCTATTAACACTACTGTTTAAATTTAAAACAAACTAGTTGACATGCATTCTGATTATAAAGATATATGATGCCTCATACAGTCTTACAATTTTTGTTTGTTTAAATCAGGGGGATTTATAAAAATTGATTTACATGTGCAAATTTCGATCAACATTAATAATTTTAACATGACATTAGCAACTTTTACTCGAAATAATCGGATTATCTTTTGACGCTGAACATGCCAAGCTGTGAATAAACATATGATTATCAATCTTTTAAAATTCTAATTATATATCTTTCACCTATAATTCAAGTATCAAATAAAATTAATTTTAATTAATTCTAATTAATCTAATGGATCTTTTTTTATTAGGACAACATAAGTAACACATCACAACGAGCTGTGTCAACACTTGAAACGATTTTTAATTTCACTGCTAAAACAACAATAAACAATAAAAAATTACATGTTTGAATTGAAAGACAATCAACATTAATAACATACCGTACATGTATATCCCGAACTATAGGACGTTTTGTTTTGGAGAAACTTTACTATTCCTCGGAAATGGGATCGTAAAATTCCAATGCTAGATCGTAATTTTTCCCACTTGTCTTTTGAGATACTGATAAAATTTTACCCCCAAGTGGTTGACCATTCCTATAAGACGACCCCCTTCCCAGGAATGCTTAAATTCATCCTAAAAAGTCTTATAGGGGAAGATATACGGTAGTAGCTATACATAGCAGTTTAGTTCCTAAAGCTTTCTCTCTCAGTCTTTTCTTATAATCAGACATGATTGGGCTTTTTACAATTTAGATTTAAATGTGTTTTTTTTTTTACTTGCCACTCTTGCCCCTGTCCCCTTTTTCTGCCTTTTTAGCTCACCTGACCCAAAGGGTCAAGCGGGCTATTGTTATCACTTTGGGTCTGTAAGCTTCCATAAACATTTTTTACATTTTAAGCTTTTCTGAAATAACTTGGTCAACTGAAAACAAGCTTGGTCAGAATGTTCATTGGATTTACCTTTACAAAGTATGTTTTTTTTAATTCTGATTGGAAAACTAACATGGCCACCACCATGGGACTTAGTTTAACATAGGACCCTATGGGAAAAAATTAAAACCCGCTTCTTCTCTGAAACTAGTTTACCAATCAAAACAAAACTTACTAGCTATATTGATTGGATGGACCTCTATAAATTAATTATGTTTTTTATGCCAGTTGGAAATTCAAAATGGCTCCCATCGCAGAACTTTAAACATTAGACCTTATGGGAAACAGGTAAAAAAGGCTATTTCTCCAAAACCAGTTAACTATAATCAAAACTAAACTTACTAGTGATAACTCTATAAAGTTTATGTTTTTTATGCCAATCGGAAATTCAAAATGGCTGCCACAGATTAACATACCCGATGTGAAAAAGTTTTAAAAGGCTTCTTCTCTGAAACCAGTTAACCAATGGAAACAAAACTTACTAGCAATATTGTTTGGATGATCCTCTTTAAAGTTGATGTTTTTTATACCTTTGGGAAAATCAGAATGGCCTCCACCACAGGATTTAGTTTAGCATTGGACCAAAATGGGAAAAATGTTATAAAGGCTTCTGAAATTTAGTTTAGCATTGGACCAAAATGGGAAAAATGTTATAAAGGCTTCTGAAACCGCTTAACTAAATGAAGCAAAATTTATCACCAGTATTCATCGGATGGTCCTCAATAAGGTTTATGTTTTTTTATGATATTTGAAAATTCCTGCCACCACAGGGCCTAATTTAACACAGGACCTTATGGGAATAAATTTTATAACGGCTTCTCTGAAACCGGTTAACCAATCAAAACACAAGTTATTACGAATATTTATGGGATGGTTCTCTACAAATTTGTCTATGCAAGTAAGACAGTAAAATGACCACCATTACCATTTTAAACTAATTTGATTGATTTATTGATTGTTGATTATTATACGTCCAGCAAGCAATATTTTACACTTGAGTGAACTTACAAAAAGGGGAGTGTTTACCAACATAATTGTTGCAGAGACACATTTTCTTGTTATAAATAACAATAAATAATAAATTTTTGTTTCAGGTGGTAGACATTGTTTAGCTCTAACGACTGATGGGAAAGTTTTCTCCTGGGGAGAAGGGGACGATGGAAAGTTAGGTCATTTTAGTAGATGGTAAGTTTTCTCCTGGGGAGAAGGGGACGATGGAAAGTTAGGTCATTTTAGTAGATGGTAAGTTTTCTCCTGGGGAGAAGGGGACGATGGAAAGTTAGGTCATTTTAGTAGATGGTAAGTTTTCTCTTAGATAGAGGGCATGATAGAAGTATAAACTCTTTAGTACATGGTATCTGGGCAGTAAGCACCCTTTAGTACATGGTATCTGGGCAGTAAGCACCCTTTAGTACATGGTATCTGAGCAGTAAGCACCCTTTAGTACATGGTATCTGGGCAGTAAGCACCCTTTAGTACATGGTATCTGGGCAGTAAGCACCCTTTAGTACATGGTATCTGGGCAGTAAGCACCCTTTAGTACATGGTATCTGGGCAGTAAGCACCCTTTAGTACATGGTATCTGGGCAGTAAGCACCCTTTAGTACATGGTATCTGAGCAGTAAGCACCCTTTAGTACATGGTATCTGGGCAGTAAGCACCCTTTAGTACATGGTATCTGAGCAGTAAGCACCCTTTAGTACATGGTATCTGGGCAGTAAGCACCCTTTAGTACATGGTATCTGGGCAGTAAGCACCCTTTAGTACATGGTAAGCACCCTTTAGTACATGGTAAGCACCATTTAGTACATGGTATCTGGGCAGTAAGCACCCTTTAGTACATGGTATCTGGGCAGTAAGCACCCTTTAGTACATGGTATCTGGGCAGTAAGCACCCTTTAGTACATGGTATCTGAGCAGTAAGCACCCTTTAGTACATGGTATCTGGGCAGTAAGCACCCTTTAGTACATGGTATCTGAGCAGTAAGCACCCTTTAGTACATGGTATCTGGGCAGTAAGCACCCTTTAGTACATGGTATCTGGGCAATAAGCACCCTTTAGTACATGGTATCTGGGCAGTAAGCACCCTTTAGTACATGGTATCTGGGCAGTAAGCACCCTTTAGTACATGGTATCTGAGCAGTAAGCACCCTTTAGTACATGGTATCTGGCAGTAAGCACCCTTTAGTACATGGTATCTGAGCAGTAAGCACCCTTTAGTACATGGTATCTGGGCAGTAAGCACCCTTTAGTACATGGTATCTGGGCAATAAGCACCCTTTAGTACATGGTATCTGGGCAGTAAGCACCCTTTAGTACATGGTATCTGGGCAGTAAGCACCCTTTAGTACATGGTATCTGGGCAGTAAGCACCCTTTAGTACATGGTATCTGGGCAGTAAGCACCCTTTAGTACATGGTATCTGGGCAGTAAGCACCCTTTAGTACATGGTATCTGAGCAGTAAGCACCCTTTAGTACATGGTATCTGAGCAGTAAGCACCCTTTAGTACATGGTATCTGGGCAGTAAGCACCCTTTAGTTTAAAAATAATTTGTTTTACAACAGTAGGTTTGTAGCATGTCATCAGTTACAACCAATCAGATTGTAGCATGTCATCTGTTATAACCAATCAGATTGTATCTTCATCAGTTACAGCCAATAAGATTGTATCTTGTCATCAGTTACAGTCAATAGGATAATAGCATGTCATCAGTGAAGGCAATGGAACAGCTGTAATTGGAGGGTTAAACATTCTTTACACTTTGTGGAAATTTCATCATTCTTTAAAAGCAGAAAATTTATTTGGGCGTTAATTTTTTTTTCTTCCCAATAAATGGTTAAATCAAGAAAAAATGAATTTTATATTATAGCAAATCAATAAATATGCAAAACAGCATACCTTTTATTGTGACAAAATCACTTTTGACATAAAAACACTCTCTGCAGTAACGTAATGCAAAACAAAGCTATTGATTTACAGGAACTGTGATAAGCCACGACTGATTGAAGCACTGAAGTCCAAGAGAGTACGGGATATATCATGTGGGAGTTCCCACAGTGCTGCCATCACATCCAATGGTGACCTGTATACATGGGGTCTAGGAGAATATGGTAGACTGGGCCATGGAGATAATACAACCCAGCTTAAACCCAAACAGGTATGTAGATTGAGGTCTGGTGGAGATCAAGGTCTAGTAGCCTTAAACCCAAACAGGTATGTACATAGAGGTCTGGTGAAGGTCAAGGTCTAGTAGCATTATTCGTTTGAATGCTGTTTTACAAACTTTAAGCAATATTTAGGCTATATCAAGGCATCCAGTTTTGACTGGACTATCTGAGAACCCCTGACCTTTGACAGGATTAAGCAATATTTTATCTATATCATGGCATCCAGTTTTGACTGGACTATCTGAGAACCCCTGACCTTTGAAAGGATCAAGCAATATTTTATCTATATCATGGCATCCAGTTTTGACTGGACTATCTGAGAACCCCTGACCTTTGACAGGATTAAGCAATATTTTATCTATATCATGGCATCCAGTTTTGACTGGACTATCTGAGAACCCCTGACCTTTGAAAGGATTGAGCAATATTTTATCTATATCATGGCATCCAGTTTTGACTGGACTATCTGAGAACCCCTGACCTTTGAAAGGATTAAGCAATATTTTATCTATATCATGGCATCCAGTTTTGACTGGACTATCTGAGAACCCCTGACCTTTGACAGGATTAAGCAATATTTTATCTTTATCATGGCAACCAGTTTTGACTGGATTATATGAGAACCCCTGACCTTTGACAGGATTAAGCAATATTTTATCTATATCATGGCATCCAGTTTTGACTGGACTATCTGAGAACCCCTGACCTTTGAAAGGATTATGTAATATTTTAGCTATATCATTGCATCCAGTTTTGACTGGACTATCTGAGAACCCCTGACCTTTGACAGGATTATGTAATATTTTAGCTATATCATT
Source organism: Limnoperna fortunei (assembly GCA_944474755.1). Lineage (NCBI taxonomy): Eukaryota > Metazoa > Mollusca > Bivalvia > Mytilida > Modiolidae > Limnoperna > Limnoperna fortunei. Next base: position 13,658,024 of record OX104115.1, on the reverse strand, counting down.
GCATCCCGTTTTGACTGGACTATCTGAGAACCCCTGACCTTTGACAGGATTATGTAATATTTTAGCTATATCATTGCATCCAGTTTTGACTGGACTATCTGAGAACCCCTGACCTTTGACAGGATTATGTAATATTTTAGCTATATCATTGCATCCAGTTTTGACTGGACTATCTGAGAATCCCCTGGCCTTTCACAGGAAACTGGCATTCTATGTAAGTTAAGGGCAGAGTTGGGCAAACCTTGTTAAAAAATGGAATGCCAGTGATAAATTGTGCAAACTTCAAATGTTCAAAATCACATCACTCTAACACCATTGATTTCCATGACTGTTGTTAAATTCTATCTTTTGTCCTACCTTTATGTTCAATAACACCATTGATTTCCATGACTGTTGTTAAATTCTATCTTTTGTCCTACCTTTATGTTCAATAACACCATTGATTTCCATGACTGTTGTTAAATTCTATCTTTTGTCCTACCTTTATGTTCAATAACAATTATATCATGGTAAGTGTTTACCGACATTAAACAATATTTATTGATATTTAAATTCAAAATAACCATGTGATGCAGATTACTTATTAACTGTACAAAGCTGGCTTTTAAAAATCATAAAGACATGTACAACTTGTATGTCTGTTGACACTAGAAGTTTTATCGGAATAAAAGAAGCATGCACTAGCAGAGAATTATTTATTTAAAACAATTTAAGTCCAACAAACAACCATACAAAGTGAAGGAAATCCATTAGCAAACATAAAATACAAAAGGTATCTTGGCATTCAGCAGAAAAAATTGTTAGACTTCAACCTACAGATAGCTCTAACTGTTTTGGTGACCCTTTCATTTTTGTTTAAATTATTGTTTCAGGTAAAAGCATTGGCCAGTCAGAGAGTGATACAAGTTGCCTGTGGAAGTCGAGATGCTCAGACTCTGGTACTGACCAGTGATGGGCGGGTCTATTCATGGGGAGATGGAGATTTTGGAAAACTAGGTCGTGGTGGCAGTGAGGGATGTAATGTCCCCCATGAAATAGAAAGACTGAGAGATCTTGGTGTCTGTCAGATTGAGTGTGGTGCACAGTTCTCTTTGGCACTGACAAAAATTGGACAGGTCTGGACTTGGTAGGTTTGAAATGTAAATGTCTTCTAAGATTTGTGTTGACCTAGGGGAAAATGGATGGCTAAATTTCCAAAACTTTGGCTTAATGAATTGGAAACACTTGTGAACAGAATTGATCAATCATAGACCTGTTTAAAATAAGAGACTTGAGGGGAATAAATTAAAAGTTGGAGATTATTCCTTCTTATTACTGGGAAACATATTTTAACTTTTTGGGAAGTATCAGGCCGACTTATTATAACGGTGATTTGTGGTAGCTACAAACCAGTGACATACAAATGACAATGAATTGTCTGTACATATTGTTTTGGCCATGACCTCTCTTACAATTACAGTAAATTCTTGTTTACAGCCAAGTTATCCTTATATCAGCTCTGTACATGAAAGTCGGCACTGTTCTTACAACTTAAGATGTTTACTTGGTTTTAAGTGGCATACACTTTTTAAAATTTTCTTTATAGGGGCCTTGGTTGCTCAGTGGTTCAGGTAGTTTGTCTGCTATTTATCACAATGTCTTGTCTACTAAGATTGCGGGTCTCACTGCGGGCAGGGTGTACTCTTCTCCAATCCTAATTGACAAGGATTGCCAGTTTTCCTACCGAAGGTTGGGAGTTTTCTCTGGGTACTACAGCTTTCTCCCCCAATAAAATCTGGGCGCCATGATATAGCTGAAAAATTGCTGAAAGTGGCATTAAACAACATTCAAACAAACAAAAAAATTAATTTCTTTATAAAGTACTTAAATTGTCGCCATTATTTACAGGGGAAAAGGTGATTATTTCCGCCTTGGTCATGGAACAGATGCCCATGTCAGAAAACCACAGTTGGTAGAAGGATTGAAGTCCAAGAAAATTGTACATGTAGCTGTCGGAGCCCTACACTGTCTGGCTGTCACAGATAATGGACAGGTTTGTAATGTTATTGAATTATAATTTTATTTGTGCAGTCAACAAGACTAAAATTATTTTTTTGCCTATTTAACATAATTTAGTTGAAGTCTTCATTAAAGCTAGTCCCTCCAAAAACAAACTTTGCCCCTGTGAAATTTGTGACATCATTTCTGTGAATGGGAAAGAGATAACTGTTTACAGGCATTTTGTATGAAGGAATGATGGAAACAATAAAAGCCAAGGGAGATAACTGTTTACAGGCATTTTGTATGAAAGAATGATGGAGACAATAAAAGCCAAGGGAGATAACTGTTTACAGGCATTTTGTATGAAAGAATGATGGAGACAATAAAAGCCAAGGGAGATAACTGTTTACAGGCATTTTGTATGAAGGAATTATGGGGTCATTTTCCTATTCAATGAATGAATTTTCGATGCATGTCAAAACATGGCAGGATGAAAATATAGTCCCATTTTTTGTCTCGCCTGCGACGAAAGTCGCTGGAGGCGAGACATATGTATGGGAATCCGGCGGCGGCGGCGTAAACACTTGACATCTTGCTTCATATCTTTGTAAGCCCAAGCCCTAGGTCCACCAAATTTGGTCCAGAGGTAGCTTATGATGAGTACTTGCCAGTCAGTCACCTGTCACCTGACCTTGACCTCAATTTCACGGTCCAGCGACTACCGTAGATGCTCGCTTAAAAGTCGGTCCGCATATAAGTCGGGGGGTCGTTTTGGGCCTAAAAATCTGGTATTTCGCTGTTGACCCTCGTATAAGTCGGTCGGAAGACAGACGTGTTGACATGATGTCAGAATTAAATAAAAATTCAGAATTTGTGAATAAAAATCATTATATCAGTAAGACTTCTTGTTTATTATTTGTTTCTCGTGTTTTATGAGTTAAATATCGCTTGTCATTTATCCCAAGTGGTGTGTTTACACTAGTGTACATGTGTTTTGAAAATGTAAACGTAATTATCTCCCTGAATTTGCTATGACTAAAAACCATAAAAATGATAAACACAAGTAAATATACAAATATTCATTTTCGTAATTATTTAATAGTTAAAGCAGAGTTTTTAAAATAAATGAAAGCTAAAATAAAAAATACAAAGGAATATAGTTTGTAAATTAAAATAATAATTGATGAAAAAAACGAATTCTGTAGCATATATGTATCAGTTAGTTTATCTTGATTTTCGGTTTTTAGTTGTATCATGACATCACCAGATGTATTATGCAATACATACAAATAAATCGATACTTGTGTAAACAGTGGTAAATACGAATGGAAATATGGAAACTGGATAAATTAAACAATACACAAGTAAAAACAATCTTTATTAATGTCTTAAATATACTTTATTTATCATAACTAATCACGTATCAGTCTATTTTCGTCGTTATAGTTGGCGATCTATGTACGGCCTTCAAACTTCGACTGGAATTCTTTCCTCTTGTGGTATGACTCGCTTAAAAGTCGGAACCCTTCTCTAAAACCAAATTTTAACTCCCAATTTCCCGACTTATGTGCGAGTATGTACGGTACGTTAAAGTTTTTGGGTTACGACAGTTCCTCTGTAACTACGCATGGTAGGATGACAATATTTGGTGTATAGGTTGCTGATGACTAGTACATGACTGTCTGGTAGGTGTCACCTGACCTTGACCTCAATTTCACGGTCCAGCGACTACGTTAAAGTTTTTGGGTTACGACAGTTCCTCTGTAACTACGCATGGTAGGATGACAATATTTGGTGTATAGGTTGCTGATGACTAGTACTTGACTGTCTGATAGGTGTCACCTGACCTTGACCTCTATTTCACGGTCCAGCAACTACGTTAAAGTTTTTGGGTTACGATAGTTCCTGTGTAACTATGCATGGTAGGATGACATTATTTGGTATATAGGTTGCTGATGAATAGTACATGACTGTCTGGTAGGTTCCACCTGACCTTGACCTCAATTTCACGGTCCATCTACTACGTTAAAGTTTTTGGGTTACGATAGTTCCTGTGTAACTACGCATGGTAGGATGACAATATTTGGTGTATAGGTTGCTGATGACTAGTACATGACTGTCTGGTAGGTTCCACCTGACCTTGACCTCAATTTCACGGTCCAGCTACTACGTTAAAGTTTTTGGGTTACGGCTGTTCCCCTGTAACCATGCAGGGTATGGTGACAATATTTTGTATACAGGCCACTGCTGATATTTAATGCTATTTACATAATGCTTATGACAAAATTTATTTTCGTTACTGATGCGGAATGCAGGCGAGACGTTTTTCTGTGTCCACACTTGTTCTCTTTTGTTTCTGCTTTTGCTTATAACTGCTATTGCTTAATAGTTGGATATTTTGAAAGGTATGTCATTACTGTAGAACAAGAATATATTTTTTTCCAGTCAATGTCTTTACAGTGGAAGCACTTCCTAAAGTGTGTAATGTGGTACAATGTGACCACAACATTGAAATGAAAGTAGAAAAACCATTCTTAAACTTTAAGGTAAAATTCCAGAAATAAATTCGTGGTCAGGTATACTTTTTTCTCCATTTTTATGTAATTTAGCATTATATGTCTAATGCCCCAAATATGAAATTTTAAGTGAAAGAAAGATTTTTTTAATAAAAAATTTTGATGTCTCGCCAGTTCGGTTACTTTTGCACAGGCCATCCCAAATGGATAATGACCTCTAATGGAGAAAATAAAAAGCCAAGGGAGATAACTGTTTACAGGCATTTTGTATGAAGGAATTATGGAGAAAATAAAAAGCCAAGGGAGATAACTGTTTACATGCATTTTTTATGAAGGAATTATGGAGAAAATAAAAAGCCAAGGGAGATAACTGTACAGTCATTTTGTATGTAGAATGATGGAGACAAATAAAAGCCAAGGGAGATAACTTTACAGGCATTTTGTATGACAAAATGGAGGACAATAAAAACCAAGGGAGATAACTGTTTACAGGCATTTTGTATGAAAGAATGTTAGTCTCGATCACCCAGACGCATATATAATTGCGTCTGGGATCACCTTATTTTAATTTCGCTACCAATAGGTGGAGACAAACAATGATTCTATTTTTAGGGCCTTATTTTTAAACCAGGAAAACCATGCAAACATATCTATACTTATAATATGACGTCACAGTAAGATTCACTCTTGATTATGCATAACAATAATATTTGTTTAATTAATTGATAAAGTAATATTTTATAAAAATATTCAAATGTAAACTTTGGTACAATTTGTTTGTAAACTTCTTGATATGAACGGAAGTAATTTTTTAGACAATAAAAATATCATCCAATCAAAAATTACGCCCAGGTTTGGGCGTAATGGTAACGAGTTTAATATAGAGCTGAATCCAGACGCACAAATGTAATTAAGCGTCTGGATGATCGAGACTAGAAAGAATGTTGGAGACAATAAAAGGCAAGGGAGATAACTGTTTACAGGATGAATAATGAAGACAATAAAAGCCAAGGGAGATAACTGTTTACAGGCATTTTGTATGAAAGATTGATGGAGACAATAAAAACCAAGGGAGATAACTGTTTACAGGCATTTTGTATGAAAGAATGTTGGAGACAATAAAAGGCAAGGGAGATAACTGTTTACAGGATGAATAATGTAGACAATAAAAGCCAAGGGAGATAACTGTTTACAGGCATTTTGTATGAAAGAATGATGGAAACAATATAAGTGAAGGATATGTTCAAAAATAAGTTGATGTTACATGACACATTCATCATAAAGTTAACAATCAACAGTTTTAAACTTTTTTGTACCAACAGAAAGATAAAGATTTTACCCACAATTCAAATTGGTTTTGAGGGGTACCAGTAATTGATTATAGCTATGATTTGCTTTGTATGGTAATGCTCAGGGTAACAATTGCCTATAGTACAGTCACTAGACAACCTCTGGAAAAAATTATTTGTCACATGACTAACGCAAAAATTATGTTTAAATGATGGTTAGAATTGAAATATACTTCACTAATTTTAATCTTGAATAATGGTTACAATGAAAGTAATCTATGTCTTTAAAAAATAATATTGAAACATTTATTTCTACAACCCTTACTGGTCCTTTGTACAGGTATATGCCTGGGGTGACAACGACCATGGACAACAAGGCAATGGAACCACAACAGTCAACAGGAAACCAGCTCTTGTTCATGGACTGGAAGGTTTCAAGATTACCAAGGTTGCCTGTGGGTCTTCCCACAGTATTGCCTGGGCTACTACTGATCTGTCTACACCATCTACACATGAACCTGTGTTGTTCTCTACATCCAGGGATCCATTAGGAGCAACACTTCTTGGTAAATCATCAGTGCCTTTAGTTCTTAATGTTTGGTTAAGTGTCAGATATAGCTGAAAAATAAATTTCTTTGTCTAGAAACATGTCTGCACAAAATTTTCAACCCGCACAAAATCTTTGTTTGGGAAAATTCTTTATTATACTTGTTAGGCTACAGTTTTCTTACTAATTGCTTTCTAAAAAAATTTCTTATTTCATGCATTTGACTTTTTTCATAGATAAAAAATCGTAAATAAACAATTTTTCTATCATGTTTATGTAAATAGTTATTCATTTAGTTTTGTTAGTAACTATGATAAAACAACTTATACTGCAATGATAACATTTGCAGTACAATAAAGATAGCCTACAATTTTTTAGATTTTATTCGGCAGTGCCGAATAAAATCTCCTGGTACCCTTGACCTCACTTCTTATGATATTTAGTATTCTGTTCTGGTTTATGACGTTTGTGACGTCAGTATTGCTACAATACGGGTCAACAATTTCAACTCAGAAATCGACTAGAAGTATACGTTTTTCGGTATTTTAAATTGTATTTTAGGGTTGCAGGATAAAAAAAATATTCATACATTGTCAGAAATTATTTGTACTTGCCACGTAACAGGTAGGAAATGTGTGGCAGAGCCTCCCATTTCTACCCATTTCTAAGGCATGTACAAACAAGTGAGGACTGTGAGGACGCTCACAAAGGAATACCCCCGATTCGCTTTCAAGTCCATTTATCTCCCCTTAATGATATCCCAGGTCAATAAAAATTCTTCATGTACATCTACATATTAATGCTAAGTTTCATCAAATTTCATCCAGCGGTTTTTGAGGAGTTGCGCTTACAAGGGATGTGGACAGACGGAAAGACAGACAGGGTGATTCCTATTTACCCCCAAACAAGTTTGCGGGGGTATAATAAATTTGATAGTTTTAGACACTTTATGAATATTGTATATTTATTTGCCCTTTACAAAATCCATGTTACTAAATCAATGTAAAGTCGTTTTTTGTTATGTACATTATATTACATATATTGATGAAAATACCCTTCTATCATAAAGTGTTTCCATGAAGCAACTTGCTATCTAATAGGCATTTCAAGAAAACATTTTTAGATTTGAATGGCAAGAGACATAGCAGCGTAAAGTAACCAACTTGTTGCAACAGATCTGATTTTTTTCTGTTGCTTAACAGTTACAACTTTTTTTGTTAAATTTTGACATTTTTTTTTAAAGTATTATGGACAGTTTATCTAAACAAGTATATTTCAATAACAAATAGCTACCAATACTAAATACTGATGATTTTTTTTATTTGGGGGGGGGGGGGGGCCACTCAGTGGCCGAGTGATTAAGGTAGTTCATCTACTATTGATCACGTGGTCTGTCAACACTGAGATTGCGGGTTCGATTCTCACTGCAGGCAGGTTGTACTCGACTCCAATCCTAATTGACAAGGACTGTCAGTTTTCCTACCGCAGGTCGGGGGTTTTCTCGGGGTACTCCGGCTTTTTCCCCTAATAAAAAACTGGATGCCATGATATAGCTGACAAATTGCTGAAAGTGGCATTAAACACTATCAAACAAACAAACAATACTAATGATTTTTGTTGTCTATACTTGGCAACAATGGTTTTCTAGTTATTTTATGTGTGTTTCAGTAATTTTGTTTCACTTTCTTGTAGGGATGAATGAAGTTAACTGTGATGATAACCACAATCAGACTGTATCTCCACCCATCACATCGGTCAAAACAGTGCGTCCCTCGCTGGCCAAAATTATACTTTCACATGAGTCTGACGCTACAAAACAGGAGGCATTAAACCATGTCCTGACAGCATTACAGATCATTTATGCCAGGTCTGTATTAAACAATGTTAGTCAATTGAGACAAAACATTTAATGACTTCCTAAGTTGTATTAAAGATAATTTCATATTAACTGTTAGCCATAATAAGAAATGAACTATATTTTACAGAGAGGCTATAGTCAGTTCTTTGACAAGAGAGATACAAGCAGTACCAGTTACCCCCGAAACTTTACAGAACCAAGTCAACATGTCAAACATAACTCAGGAAGATAATGCCAGTCATACGCCGACTGAATCAAGGGAACCAGTCACATCCACAACTGATCAAACTCATACAGAAGTGAGTAGAAATAATGAAGCATACAGAACCAGCACAACCAATCATAACTTAAGAGTTACTAATACTGTCTGTCATTCCATACAGGAAACTTGATGCCAAAATATGAAGCAAACGGAACCAGCACACCCAATCATGTCTGTCCAAATTATGGCTGAAAAATAGCTCAATGTTGATTAAACAAATTTATTCATTTAGTCCTTGTAAGATAAATATAAATATAAACTGCTTGTACTGGTCATGGAGTAGTTCTAACTAGTTATTACTGGCAATATGAATCAAATAGAACCAGCACACCCAATCAAAATTTAAGAGTTACTGATACTGTCCGTTCATAATGGAAACTGGATGCCAAAAGGAACCATCACATGTCTTCCCTTAATTTTAAGATAAATATGTATTGCCTGCATAATATGTTCTAATTTTCAACAAATCTATATCTACCATGCAATTATTGACTAGATTTTATTTTAACGAAATGTTAGCAATTATTTACATTATTTTCAGAATATCTATGGTGATCATCCAACATTTCCCAGCATGCATAGTTTAGCAGCGAAAGCTTCCCCTTTAACCAGCATCATGGTGGAGACTTTTACATCAACCGATGAAGTGACGAGCACCATTGACACAGGAACCATGGCATATCCACCTGGTCTGGACGACTTTACTAACAAACTTTCGGCCGATGATGCCCGGGTACTCGTTGATTTGCTGAAGTTGTCAGTAGCTCTTAGGGTCGGTGAGAAAGGACGAGAGAGTTTATCAGACATTCTAACCTGTCTAGGAAAAGCATATCCCTCTGTAAGTTTCCGTAATTGTGTCAAATATGACTAACCATCGTGTTTAATATAATTCGTCTTCTGGTGCACATAATTACTGTTATATACCTCATGAAAGGTCACATGACACCATAATTATTGCTATGTACGACAGGAAAGGTCACATGAGACCATAATTTCTGTTATATACCAAAGGAAAGGTCACATGACACCATATTTACTGTTATATATGACAGGAAAGGTCACATGAGACCATAATTATTGTTATATACGACAGGAAATATCACATGACACCATAATTACTGTTATATACGACAGGAAAGGTCACGTGACACCATAATTACTGTAATATACGACAGGAAAGGTCACATGACACCATAATTACTGTTATTTACGACAGGAAAGGTCACATGAGACCATAATTGCTGTTATATACGACAGGAAAGGTCACATGACACTCAATCAGCCTAACAGGATAGGCTGTACATGATATAACAAAATATATTCTTAGTTAATAAAATAACCTGTTCAGTCAAAAGTTTTATCAGGATTAAATATCTTTACATTATCAGAGATTGTTTGTCAGTCAGGAATTTCTTACGTGTTTCGCAATGAGTACAAATATACTATATACTATATGACTATTGCTTTTATTCTGTGATGATGAAATACATTTTATATTGAAAAAAGCACGAAAAGCGAGCATTTCTAGCCAGTGTTTGGGTAGAAAGTTTTAGTATGTGTAACCCAGTGATAACATGACACCAGAACATAAATTTTATTTTTATATCATAAACCAGAACAGAATACTAAATTCCGTGGGAAGTGAGAACATGGCTACCATGAGATGTTTATTGAAATAAAATCAAATAAAGCAAAAATGTATTCAGATGTATTAATTGTACAGCAAACATAATGATTGAAGAGAAAAAATATTATGTTCTGTAAAATGTAAAAAAAATATTATGTCCTGTAAAATGTAAAAAAAGTAGTATGTCCTGTAAAATGTAAAAAAAATATTATGTACTGTAAAATGTAAAATAAAATATTATGTCCTGTAAAATGTAAAAAAAATATTATGTCCTGTAAAATGTAAAAAAGTATTATGTCCTGTAAAATGTAAAAAAATATTATGTCCTGTCAAATGTAAAAAAAAAAAAAATTATGTCCTGTCAAATGTAAAAAAAAATATTATGTCCTGTAAAATGTAAAAAAAAGTATTATGTCCTGTAAAATGTAAAAAAAAGTATTATGTCCTGTAAAATGTAAGAAAAAAGTATTATGTCCTGTAAAATGTAAAAAAATATTATGTCCTGTCAAATGTAAAAAAAAAAAAAAATTATGTCCTGTCAAATGTAAAAAAAAAATATTATGTCCTGTAAAATGTAAAAAAAAGTATTATGTCCTGTAAAATGTAAAAAGAAGTATTATGTCCTGTAAAATGTAAGAAAAAAGTATTATGTCCTGTAAAATGTAAAAAAAATATTATGTCCTGTAAAATGTAAAAAAAGTATTATGTCCTGTAAAATGTAAAAAAATAATATTATGTTCTGTAAAATGTAAAAAAAATATGTCCTGTCAAATGTAAAAAAAAATATGTCCTGTCAAATGTAAAAAAAAAATTATGTCCTGTCAAATGTAAAAAAAATATTATGTCCTGTCAAATGTAAAAAAAAAAAATTATGTCCTCTCAAATGTAAAAAAAAGTATTATGTCCTGTAAAATGTAAAAAAAGTATTATGTCCTGTAAAATGTAAAAAAAAGTATTATGCCCTGTAAAATGTAAAAAAAAGTATTATGTCCTGTAAAATGTAAAAAAAATTATGTCCTGTAAAATGTAAAAAAAAATATGTCCTATAAAATGTATAAAAAGTATTATGTCCTGCAAAATGTAAAAAAATATTATGTCCTGTAAAATGTAAAATGTCCTGTAAAAAGTAAAATGTCCTATAAAATGTAAAAAAAAATATGTCCTGTAAAATGTAAACAAAATATTATGTCCTGTCAAATGTAAAAAAAGTATTATGTCCTGTAAAATGTAAAAAACATTATGTCCTGTTAAATGTAAAAAAAATATTATGTCCTGTAAAATGTCTTGTAAAATGTAAAAAAATATGTCCTGTAAAATGTAAAAAGAAATATGTCCTGTAAAATGTAAAAAAGGTATTATGTCCTATAAAATGTAAAAAAAAATACTATGTACTGTAAAATCTAAAAAAAATATTATGTCCTGTAAAATGTTAAAAAAATATGTCCTATAAAATGTAAAAAAATATGTCCTGTAAAATCTAAAAAAGTATTATGGCCTGTAAAATGTAAAAAAATATGTTCTGTAAAATGTAAGAAAAAATATTATATATATGTTCTGTAAAATGTAAAAAAATATTATGTCCTGTAAAATGTAATAAAAAATATGTCCTGTAAAATCTTTAAAAAAATATGTCCTGTCAAATGTTAAAAAAAATTATGTCCCGTAAAATGTTAAAAAATATTATGTCCTGTAAAATGTAAAAAAATATGTCCTGTAAAAATGTAAAAAAAGTATTATGTCCTGTAAAATGTAAAAAAATATGTCCTGTAAAATGTAAAAAAATATTATGTCCTGTAAAAATGTTTAAAAAAAATATGTCCTGTTAAATGTAAAAAAAAAAATTATGTCCCGTAAAATGTTAAAAAAATATGTCCTGTAAAATGTAGAAGATTAATATTATGTCCTGTAAAAATGTAAAAAAAAGTATTATGTCCTGTAAAATGTAAAAAAATATGTGTTGTAAAATGTAAAAAAGTATTGTCCTGTAAAATGTAAAAAAAATCTTATGTCCTGTAAAATGTAAAAAAAATATTATGTTCTGTAAAATGTTAAAAAAAATAGTATGTCCTGTAAAGTGTAAAAAAAATCTTATGTACTGTAAGATGTAAAAAAAAATATGTCCTGTAAAATGTAAAAAAAATATTATTCCTGTAAAATGTAAAATAAAATATGTCCTGTAAAATTAAAAAAAAATATGTCCTGTAAAATGTAAAATAAAATATTATATACTGTAAAATGTAAAAAAAAATATTATGTCCTGTAAAATGTAAAAAAAAAATATTCCTGTAAAATGTAAAAAAAAATATGTCTATAAAATGCAAAATGTCCTGTAAAATGTAAAAAAAAGTATTATGTCCTGTAAAATGTAAAAAAATATGTCCTGTAAAATGTAAAAAAATATTATGTCCTGTAAAAATGTTTTTAAAAAATATGTCCTGTCAAATGTAAAAAAAAAAATTATGTCCCGTAAAATGTTAAAAAAATATGTCCTGTAAAATGTAGAAGATTAATATTATGTCCTGTAAAAATGTAAAAAAAAGTATTATGTCCTGTAAAATGTAAAAAAATATGTGTTGTAAAATGTAAAAAAGTATTGTCCTGTAAAATGTAAAAAAAATCTTATGTCCTGTAAAATGTAAAAAAATATTATGTTCTGTAAAATGTTTAAAAAAATAGTATTTCCTGTAAAGTGTAAAAAAAATCTTATGTCCTGTAAAATGTAAAAAAAAATATGTCCTGTAAAATGTCCTGTAAAATGTAAAAAAAAATATTATTCCTGTAAAATGTAAAATAAAATATGTCCTGTAAAATTAAAAAAAAATGTCCTGTAAAATGTAAAATAAAATATTATATACTGTAAAATGTAAAAAAAATATTATGTCCTGTAAAATGTAAAAAAAAATATTCCTGTAAAATGTAAAAAAAATATGTCTATAAAATGTACAATGTCCTGTAAAGTGTAAAAAAAGTATTATGTCCTGTAAAATGTAAAAAAAGTATTATGTCCTGTAAAATGTAAAAAAAGTATTATGTCCTGTAAAATGTAAAAAAATATTATGTCCTGTAAAATGTAAAAAAAGTATTATGTCCTGTAAAATGTAAAAAAATATTATGTCCTGTAAAATGTAAAAAAATATGTCCTGTAAAATGTAAAAAAAGTATTATGTCCTGTAAAATGTAAAAAAAGTATTATGTCCTGTAAAATGTAAAAAAAAATATTATGTCCTGTAAAATGTAAAAAAAATATGTCCTGTAAAATGTAAAAAAAGTATTATGTCCTGTAAAATGTAAAAAAAAATATTATGTCCTGTAAAATGTAAAAAAAATATTATGTCCTGTAAAATGTAAAAAAAAGTATTATGTCCTGTAAAATGTAAAAAAAATTTTATGTTCTGTAAAATGTAAAAAAAATATTATGTACTGTAAGATGTAAAACAAAAATATATCCTGTAAAATGTAAACATATCGGATAATTTCCTCCATTACAATGTTGATGTTATTGTCATATTTACTGTATGACCTATACAGAGTTATATTGTCATATTTACTGCATAACCTACACCAATAAAAATCAACTTTGTAATTAAAGGTGGCAGAGATGTTGTTAGAGTTATGTGTAACAGAACTAGAAGATGTGTCATCAGACAGAGAGACGGGGAGAGTGGCCGCCAAACCAATAGTACAGGAGAGTGCTCACCCCTACACCGACGATACATCATTAACAGGCCATGTGAAGATTCCTGGTACGTAGATCATCAGTCTATTTATAGGCAAACTGACCTATGTGAGATATGCCATAAATGTAGCTGAAATATTGGTAGGACATCTGTGAATCTTTTAATTTTATTTTATCTGTGTCGGTGGGATAAAATGTCTTACTATCTGTCAACACAAAAAAGAATTAAAACTCTGGTTATATTACCTCAAATTATCATAATTATACAGAATATTTTTCTATGACAACCCCTCAGTATAATGACATATACAGATAGTTATTATAGGATTTAACACCGTTTTAAAGGATTTACAACTACACCATTCACAACTGGCATTCTAACACACTAAATCAGTTATGAATAAAGAGGGTCTTCAAATGGTCTAAACATCCACAGGTTTTGATATGAATTGGTTTTCATGTTTTACTTAGATTTCATTGTTTGGTTCAAATAAAATGTTTTGATTACCAGGTGCTGAGGCCCTACGAGTGGAGTTTGACCGTCGCTGTTCAACGGAGAGACGTCATGACCCACTTACAATAATGGATGGTTCGGGACATACTGTGTCAGTCAGATCTGGTAAGTCTGGTTCATGACCCACTTACAATAATGGATGGTTTGAGACATACCGTATAGGTCAGATCTGGTACGTCTGGTTCATTACCCACTTCCAATAATAGATGGTTCGAGACATAACATGTCGGTCAGATCTGGTACGTCCAGTTCATGACCCACTTACAATAATGGATGGTTCCAGACATACAGTGTCGGTCAGATCTGGTAAGTATGGTTCATGACCCACTTACAATAATGGATGGTTCATGACATACCGTATTGGTCATATCTGGTAAGTCAGGCACTTCTCCTTATGGTTGATGACTAATGGATGGTTCAGGACATATCGTGTCCGTCAGATCTGGTAAGTCAGGCACTTCTCCTTATGGTTGATGACTAATGGATGGTTCAGGACATATCGTGTCCGTCAGATCTGGTAAGTCAGGCACTTCTCCTTATGGTTGATGACTAATGGATGGTTCAGGACATATCGTGTCCGTCAGATCTGGTAAGTCAGGCACTTCTCCTTATTGTTGATGACTAATGGATGGTTCAGGACATATCGTGTCCGTCAGATCTGGCAAGTCTGGCACTTCTCCTTATGGTTGATGACTAATGGATGGTTCAGGACATATCGTGTCCGTCATATCTGGTAAGTCTGGCACTTCTCCTTATGATGACTAATGGATGGTTCAGGACATATCATGTCCGTCAGATCTGGCAAGTCTGGCACTTCTCCTTATGGTTGATGACTAATGGATGGTTCAGGACATATCGTGTCCGTCAGATCTGGTAAGTCAGGCACTTCTCCTTATGGTTGATGACTAATGGATGGTTCAGGACATATCGTGTCCGTCAGATCTGGTAAGTCAGGCACTTCTCCTTATGGTTGATGACTAATGGATGGTTCAGGACATATCGTGTCCGTCAGATCTGGTAAGTCAGGCACTTCTCCTTATGGTTATGACTAATGGATGGTTCAGGACATATCGTGTCCGTCAGATCTGGTAAGTCAGGCACTTCTCCTTATGGTTGATGACCAATGGATGGTTCAGGACATATCGTGTCCATCAGATCTGGTAAGTCAGGCACTTCTCCTTATGGTTGCATGACTAATGGATGGTTCAGGACATATCGTGTCCGTCAGATCTGGTAAGTCAGGCACTTCTCCTTATAGTTGATGACTAATGGATGGTTCAGGACATATCGTGTCCATCAGATCTGGTAAGTCAGGCACTTCTCCTTATGGTTGATGACTAATGGATGGTTCAGGACATATCGTGTCCGTCAGATCTGGTAAGTCAGGCACTTCTCCTTATGGTTATGACTAATGGATGGTTCAGGACATATCGTGTCCGTCAGATCTGGTAAGTCAGGCACTTCTCCTTATGGTTGATGACCAATGGATGGTTCAGGACATATCGTGTCCATCAGATCTGGTAAGTCAGGCACTTCTCCTTATGGTTGCATGACTAATGGATGGTTCAGGACATATCGTGTCCGTCAGATCTGGTAAGTCAGGCACTTCTCCTTATAGTTGATGACTAATGGATGGTTCAGGACATATCGTGTCCGTCAGATCTGGTAAGTCTGGCACTTCTCCTTATGGTTGATGACTAATGGATGGTTCAGGACATATCGTGTCCGTCAGATCTGGTAAGTCTGGCACTTCTCCTTATGGTTATGACTAATGGATGGTTCAGGACATATCGTGTCCGTCAGATCTGGTAAGTCAGGCACTTCTCCTTATGGTTGATGACCAATGGATGGTTCAGGACATATCGTGTCCATCAGATCTGGTAAGTCAGGCACTTCTCCTTATGGTTGCATGACTAATGGATGGTTCAGGACATATCGTGTCCGTCAGATCTGGTAAGTCAGGCACTTCTCCTTATAGTTGATGACTAATGGATGGTTCAGGACATATCGTGTCCGTCAGATCTGGTAAGTCTGGCACTTCTCCTTATGGTTGATGACTAATGGATGGTTCAGGACATATCGTGTCCGTCAGATCTGGTAAGTCTGGCACTTCTCCTTATGGTTGATGACTAATGGATGGTTCAGGACATATCGTGTCCGTCAGATCTGGTAAGTCAGGCACTTCTCCTTATGGTTGATGACCAATGGATGGTTCAGGACATATCGTGTCCGTCAGATCTGGTAAGTCTGGCACTTCTCCTTATGGTTGATGACTAATGGATGGTTCAGGACATATCGTGTCCGTCAGATCTGGCAAGTCAGGCACTTCTCCTTATGGTTGATGACTAATGGATGGTTCAGGACATATCGTGTCCGTCAGATCTGGCAAGTCTGGCACTTCTCCTTATGGTTGATGACTAATGGATGGTTCAGGACATATCGTGTCTGTCAGATCTGGTAAGTCAGGCACTTCTCCTTATGGTTGATGACTAATGGATGGTTCAGGACATATGGTGTCCGTCAGATCTGGTAAGTCAGGCACTTCTCCTTATGGTTGATGACTAATGGATGGTTCAGGACATATCGTGTCCATCAGATCTGGTAAGTCAGGCACTTCTCCTTATGGTTGATGACTAATGGATGGTTCAGGACATATCGTGTCTGTCAGATCTGGTAAGTCAGGCACTTCTCCTTATGATGACTAATGGATGGTTCAGGACATATTGTGTCCGTCAGATCTCGTAAGTCTGGCACTTCTCCTTATGGTTGATGACTAATGGATGGTTCAGGACATATCGTGTCCGTCAGATCTGGTAAGTCTGGCACTTCTCCTTATGGTTGATGACTAATGGATGGTTCAGGACATATCGTGTCTGTCAGATCTGGTAAGTCAGGCACTTCTCCTTATGGTTATGACTAATGGATGGTTCAGGACATATCGTGTCCGTCAGATCTGGTAAGTCAGGCACTTCTCCTTATGGTTGATGACCAATGGATGGTTCAGGACATATCGTGTCCATCAGATCTGGTAAGTCAGGCACTTCTCCTTATGGTTGATGACTAATGGATGGTTCAGGACATATCGTGTCTGTCAGATCTGGTAAGTCCGGCACTTCTCCTTATGGTTGATGACTAATGGATGGTTCAGGACATATTGTGTCCATCAGATCTGGCAAGTCTGGCACTTCTCCTTATGGTTGATGACTAATGGATGGTTCAGGACATATTGTGTCCTTCAGATCTGGTAAGTCTGGCACTTCTTATGGTTGATGACTAATGGATGGTTCAGGACATATCGTGTCCGTCAGATCTGGTAAGTCTGGCACTTCTCCTTATTGTTGATGACTAATGGATGGTTCAGGACATATCGTGTCGGTCAGATCTGGTAAGCCAGGCACTTCTCCTTATGGTTGATGACTAATGGATGGTTCAGGACATATTGTGTCCATCAGATCTGGTAAGTCTGGCACTTCTCCTTATGATGACTAATGGATGGTTCAGGACATATCGTGTCCGTCAGATCTGGTAAGTCTGGCACTTCTCCTTATGGTTGATGACTAATGGATGGTTCAGGACATATCGTGTCCGTCAGATCTGGTAAGTCTGGCACTTCTCCTTATTGTTGATGACTAATGGATGGTTCAGGACATATTGTGTCCGTCAGATCTGGTAAGTCTGGCACTTCTCCTTATGGTTGATGACTAATGGATGGTTCAGGACATATCGTGTCTGTCAGATCTGGCAAGTCTTGCACTTCTCCTTATGGTTGATGACTAATGGATGGTTCAGGACATATCGTGTCCGTCAGATCTGGTAAGTCTGGCACTTCTCCTTATGGTTGATGACTAATGGATGGTTCAGGACATATCGTGTCAGTCAGATCTGGTAAGTCTGGCACTTCTCCTTATGGTTGATGACTAATGGATGGTTCAGGACATATCATGTCTGTCAGATCTGGTAAGTCTGGCACTTCTCCTTATGGTTGATGACTAATGGATGGTTCAGGACATATCATGTCCGTCAGATCTGGTAAGTCTTGCACTTCTCCTTATGGTTGATGACTAATGGATGGTTCAGGACATATCGTGTCCGTCAGATCTGGTAAGTCTGGCACTTCTCCTTATGATGACTAATGGATGGTTCAGGACATATCGTGTCCGTCAGATCTGGTAAGTCAGGCAATTCTCCTTATGGTTGATGACTAATGGATGGTTCAGGACATATCGTGTCCGTCAGATCTGGTAAGTCAGGCACTTCTCCTTATGGTTGATGACTAATGGATGGTTCAGGACATATCGTGTCCGTCAGATCTGGTAAGTCAGGCACTTCTCCTTATGGTTGATGACTAATGGATGGTTCAGGACATATCGTGTCTGTCAGATCTGGTAAGTCAGGCACTTCTCCTTATGGTTGTTGACTAATGGATGGTTCAGGACATATCGTGTCCGTCAGATCTGGTAAGTCAGGCACTTCTCCTTATGGTTGATGACCAATGGATGGTTCAGGACATATCGTGTCCATCAGATCTGGTAAGTCAGGCACTTCTCCTTATGGTTGCATGACTAATGGATGGTTCAGGACATATCGTGTCCGTCAGATCTGGTAAGTCAGGCACTTCTCCTTATAGTTGATGACTAATGGATGGTTCAGGACATATCGTGTCCGTCAGATCTGGTAAGTCAGGCACTTCTCCTTATGGTTGATGACTAATGGATGGTTCAGGACATATCGTGTCCGTCAGATCTGGCAATTCTGGCACTTCTCCTTATGGTTGATGACTAATGGATGGTTCAGGACATATCGTGTCCGTCATATCTGGTAAGTCTGGCACTTCTCCTTATGATGACTAATGGATGGT
This sequence comes from Limnoperna fortunei, assembly GCA_944474755.1. Lineage (NCBI taxonomy): Eukaryota > Metazoa > Mollusca > Bivalvia > Mytilida > Modiolidae > Limnoperna > Limnoperna fortunei. The sequence goes on along the minus strand of OX104115.1, from coordinate 13,638,897 downwards.
TCAGGACATATCGTGTCCGTCAGATCTGGCAAGTCTGGCACTTCTCCTTATGGTTGATGACTAATGGATGGTTCAGGACATATCGTGTCCGTCAGATCTGGTAAGTCAGGCACTTCTCCTTATGGTTGATGACTAATGGATGGTTCAGGACATATCGTGTCCGTCAGATCTGGTAAGTCAGGCACTTCTCCTTATGGTTGATGACTAATGGATGGTTCAGGACATATCGTGTCTGTCAGATCTGGTAAGTCAGGCACTTCTCCTTATGGTTATGACTAATGGATGGTTCAGGACATATCGTGTCCGTCAGATCTGGTAAGTCAGGCACTTCTCCTTATGGTTGATGACCAATGGATGGTTCAGGACATATCGTGTCCATCAGATCTGGTAAGTCAGGCACTTCTCCTTATGGTTGCATGACTAATGGATGGTTCAGGACATATCGTGTCCATCAGATCTGGTAAGTCAGGCACTTCTCCTTATGGTTATGACTAATGGATGGTTCAGGACATATCGTGTCCGTCAGATCTGGTAAGTCAGGCACTTCTCCTTATGGTTGATGACTAATGGATGGTTCAGGACATATCGTGTCCGTCAGATCTGGCAAGTCTGGCACTTCTCCTTATGGTTGATGACTAATGGATGGTTCAGGACATATCGTGTCCGTCATATCTGGTAAGTCTGGCACTTCTCCTTATGATGACTAATGGATGGTTCAGGACATATCGTGTCCGTCAGATCTGGCACTTCTCCTTATGGTTGATGACTAATGGATGGTTCAGGACATATCGTGTCCGTCAGATCTGGTAAGTCAGGCACTTCTCCTTATGGTTGATGACTAATGAATGGTTCAGGACATATCGTGTCCGTCAGATCTGGTAAGTCAGGCACTTCTCCTTATGGTTGATGACTAATGGATGGTTCAGGACATATCGTGTCCGTCAGATCTGGTAAGTCAGGCACTTCTCCTTATGGTTGATGACTAATGGATGGTTCAGGACATATCGTGTCCGTCAGATCTGGTAAGTCAGGCACTTCTCCTTATGGTTGATGACTAATGGATGGTTCAGGACATATTGTGTCCGTCAGATCTGGTAAGTCTGGCACTTCTCCTTATGATGACTAATGGATGGTTCAGGACATATCGTGTCCGTCAGATCTGGTAAGTCTGGCACTTCTCCTTATTGTTGATGACTAATGGATGGTTCAGGACATATCGTGTCCGTCAGATCTGGTAAGTCAGGCACTTCTCCTTATGGTTATGACTAATGGATGGTTCAGGACATATCGTGTCCGTCAGATCTGGTAAGTCAGGCACTTCTCCTTATGGTTATGACTAATGGATGGTTCAGGACATATCGTGTCCGTCAGATCTGGTAAGTCAGGCACTTCTCCTTATGGTTGATGACCAATGGATGGTTCAGGACATATCGTGTCCATCAGATCTGGTAAGTCAGGCACTTCTCCTTATGGTTGCATGACTAATGGATGGTTCAGGACATATCGTGTCCGTCAGATCTGGTAAGTCAGGCACTTCTCCTTATAGTTGATGACTAATGGATGGTTCAGGACATATCGTGTCCGTCAGATCTGGTAAGTCAGGCACTTCTCCTTATGGTTGATGACTAATGGATGGTTCAGGACATATCGTGTCCGTCAGATCTGGTAAGTCAGGCACTTCTCCTTATAGTTGATGACTAATGGATGGTTCAGGACATATCGTGTCCGTCTGATCTGGTAAGTCTGGCACTTCTCATTATGGTTGATGACTAATGGATGGTTCAGGACATATCGTGTCCGTCAGATCTGGTAAGTCTGGCACTTCTCCTTATGGTTGATGACTAATGGATGGTTCAGGACATATCGTGTCCGTCAGATCTGGTAAGTCAGGCACTTCTCCTTATGGTTGATGACTAATGGATGGTTCAGGACATATCGTGTCCGTCAGATCTGGCAAGTCAGGCACTTCTCCTTATGGTTGATGACTAATGGATGGTTCAGGACATATCGTGTCTGTCAGATCTGGTAAGTCTGGCACTTCTCCTTATGGTTGACTAATGGATGGTTCAGGACATATCGTGTCCGTCAGATCTGGTAAGTCTGGCACTTCTCCTTATGGTTGATGACTAATGGATGGTTCAGGACATATCGTGTCCGTCATATCTGGTAAGTCTGGCACTTCTCCTTATGATGACTAATGGATGGTTCAGGACATATCGTGTCCGTCAGATCTGGCAAGTCTGGCACTTCTCCTTATGGTTGATGACTAATGGATGGTTCAGGACATATCGTGTCCGTCAGATCTGGTAAGTCAGGCACTTCTCCTTATGGTTGATGACTAATGGATGGTTCAGGACATATCGTGTCCGTCAGATCTGGTAAGTCAGGCACTTCTCCTTATGGTTGATGACTAATGGATGGTTCAGGACATATCGTGTCCGTCAGATCTGGTAAGTCAGGCACTTCTCCTTATGGTTGATGACTAATGGATGGTTCAGGACATATCGTGTCTGTCAGATCTGGTAAGTCAGGCACTTCTCCTTATGGTTGATGACTAATGGATGGTTCAGGACATATTGTGTCCGTCAGATCTCGTAAGTCTGGCACTTCTCCTTATGGTTGATGACTAATGGATGGTTCAGGACATATCGTGTCCGTCAGATCTGGTAAGTCTGGCACTTCTCCTTATGATGACTAATGGATGGTTCAGGACATATCGTGTCCGTCAGATCTGGTAAGTCAGGCACTTCTCCTTATGGTTGATGACTAATGGATGGTTCAGGACATATCGTGTCCGTCAGATCTGGTAAGTCTGGCACTTCTCCTTATGGTTGATGACTAATGGATGGTTCAGGACATATCGTGTCTGTCAGATCTGGTAAGTCAGGCACTTCTCCTTATGGTTATGACTAATGGATGGTTCAGGACATATCGTGTCCGTCAGATCTGGTAAGTCAGGCACTTCTCCTTATGGTTGATGACTAATGGATGGTTCAGGACATATCGTGTCCGTCAGATCTGGTAAGTCAGGCACTTCTCCTTATGGTTGATGACTAATGGATGGTTCAGGACATATGGTGTCCATCAGATCTGGTAAGTCAGGCACTTCTCCTTATGGTTGATGACTAATGGATGGTTCAGGACATATCGTGTCTGTCAGATCTGGTAAGTCCGGCACTTCTCCTTATGGTTGATGACTAATGGATGGTTCAGGACATATCGTGTCCGTCAGATCTGGCAAGTCTGGCACTTCTCCTTATGGTTGATGACTAATGGATGGTTCAGGACATATTGTGTCCTTCAGATCTGGTAAGTCTGGCACTTCTCCTTATGGTTGATGACTAATGGATGGTTCAGGACATATCGTGTCCGTCAGATCTGGTAAGTCTGGCACTTCTCCTTATTGTTGATGACTAATGGATGGTTCAGGACATATCGTGTCGGTCAGATCTGGTAAGTCAGGCACTTCTCCTTATGGTTGATGACTAATGGATGGTTCAGGACATATTGTGTCCATCAGATCTGGTAAGTCTGGCACTTCTCCTTATGATGACTAATGGATGGTTCAGGACATATCGTGTCCGTCAGATCTGGTAAGTCTGGCACTTCTCCTTATGGTTGATGACTAATGGATGGTTCAGGACATATCGTGTCCGTCAGATCTGGTAAGTCTGGCACTTCTCCTTATTGTTGATGACTAATGGATGGTTCAGGACATATTGTGTCCGTCAGATCTGGTAAGTCTGGCACTTCTCCTTATGGTTGATGACTAATGGATGGTTCAGGACATATCGTGTCTGTCAGATCTGGCAAGTCTTGCACTTCTCCTTATGGTTGATGACTAATGGATGGTTCAGGACATATCGTGTCCGTCAGATCTGGTAAGTCTGGCACTTCTCCTTATGGTTGATGACTAATGGATGGTTCAGGACATATCGTGTCAGTCAGATCTGGTAAGTCTGGCACTTCTCCTTATGGTTGATGACTAATGGATGGTTCAGGACATATCATGTCTGTCAGATCTGGTAAGTCTGGCACTTCTCCTTATGGTTGATGACTAATGGATGGTTCAGGACATATCATGTCCGTCAGATCTGGTAAGTCTTGCACTTCTCCTTATGGTTGATGACTAATGGATGGTTCAGGACATATCGTGTCCGTCAGATCTGGTAAGTCTGGCACTTCTCCTTATGATGACTAATGGATGGTTCAGGACATATCGTGTCCGTCAGATCTGGTAAGTCTGGCACTTCTCCTTATGGTTGATGACTAATGGATGGTTCAGGACATATCGTGTCCGTCAGATCTGGTAAGTCAGGCACTTCTCCTTATGGTTGATGACTAATGGATGGTTCAGGACATATCGTGTCCGTCAGATCTGGTAAGTCAGGCACTTCTCCTTATGGTTGATGACTAATGGATGGTTCAGGACATATCGTGTCTGTCAGATCTGGTAAGTCAGGCACTTCTCCTTATGATGACTAATGGATGGTTCAGGACATATCATGTCTGTCAGATCTGGTAAGTCAGGCACTTCTCCTTATGATGACTAATGGATGGTTCAGGACATATCGTGTCCGTCAGATCTGGTAAGTCAGGCACTTCTCCTTATGATGACTAATGGATGGTTCAGGACATATCGTGTCTGTCAGATCTGGAAAGTCAGGCACTTCTCCTTATGATGACTAATGGATGGTTCAGGACATATCGTGTCTGTCAGATCTGGTAAGTCTGGCACTTCTCCTTATGATGACTAATGGATGGTTCAGGACATATCGTGTCCGTCAGATCTGGTAAGTCTGGCACTTCTCCTTATGGTTGATGACTAATGGATGGTTCAGGACATATCGTGTCCGTCAGATCTGGTAAGTCAGGCACTTCTCCTTATGGTTGATGACTAATGGATGGTTCAGGACATATCATGTCCGTCAGATCTGGTAAGTCTTGCACTTCTCCTTATGGTTGATGACTAATGGATGGTTCAGGACATATTGTGTCCGTCAGATCTGGTAAGTCTGGCACTTCTCCTTATGATGACTAATGGATGGTTCAGGACATATCGTGTCCGTCAGATCTGGTAAGTCTGGCACTTCTCCTTATGGTTGATGACTAATGGATGGTTCAGGACATATCGTGTCCGTCAGATCTGGTAAGTCAGGCACTTCTCCTTATGGTTGATGACTAATGGATGGTTCAGGACATATCGTGTCCGTCTGATCTGGTAAGTCTGGCACTTCTTCTTATGGTTGATGACTAATGGATGGTTCAGGACATATCGTGTCCGTCAGATCTGGTAAGTCAGGCACTTCTCCTTATGATGACTAATGGATGGTTCAGGACATATTGTGTCCGTCAGATCTGGCAAGTCTTTCACTTCTCCTTATGATGAATAATGGATGGTTCAGGACAAATCGTGTCCGTCTGATCTGGTAAGTCTGGCACTTCTCATTATGGTTGATGACTAATGGATGGTTCAGGACATATCGTGTCCGTCAGATCTGGTAAGTCTGGCACTTCTCCTTATGGTTGATGACTAATGGATGGTTCAGGACATATCGTGTCCGTCAGATCTGGTAAGTCTGGCACTTCTCCTTATGGTTGATGACTAATGGATGGTTCAGGACATATCGTGTCCGTCAGATCTGGTAAGTCTGGCACTTCTCCTTATGGTTGATGACTAATGGATGGTTCAGGACATATCGTGTCCGTCAGATCTGGTAAGTCAGGCACTTCTCCTTATGGTTGATGACTAATGGATGGTTCAGGACATATCGTGTCCGTCAGATCTGGTAAGTCTGGCACTTCTCCTTATGATGACTAATGGATGGTTCAGGACATATCGTGTCCGTCATATCTGGCAAGTCTGGCACTTCTCCTTATGATGATTAATTGCACACAAACACAATATTTATTTGTATTAATGGTGATTTTACATAAAATACACATGCACAAAATTGGCCTGTGTATGCACGCTTGTACAATATGTTAGTCAGCCATGACATAGCTACACAGATTATAATTTAAGAGTTATTTTTATACCCATGGTATGCTATTTTCAGTGTGTTTGTGTTTGTTAGTGTAATAATGACACAGTTATACTTGTTTCTTTAGGGAGAGAATGGACAGACTGGTCACAAGAGTTAAGGATCCCTGGTGATGAGTTACGATGGAAGTTCACCAGTGATGGATCAGTTAACGGCTGGGGATGGTGTTATACAGTGTATCCCATCATGCCGTCTGCTACACCGACAGACATTTTATCAGACAGGACAATTCTGTCTCGTCCGTCTATTGATCTAGTTACATGTTTGTTAGATTTCAAATTAGATTTGAGTTTAGACAAGGAAGTAGTTAACAGACTTGCAGCAGCATTAGCAGCGTGTGCTCAACTCAGCTCGTTAGGTATGTTTTATGCATGTGCTCAACTTGAGTTATGATGAAAATATTTATAAATAGTTAATAACTAAGGGAAGTTTTTTATACCTGTTAATGTAACCATTTTATTGATTAAGTTTTAAAACAAAAGAGCTATTGTTCTTGTGATCTGCAAATAAAATGGGCATCGTTATGGTTATGTTACAACTTTACTGTGTGATCTTTCCTCGTGATTGACTTTTCTACAGATGAAGGAATTAAAATTACTTGAAACAAGAAGGTCTTTGACTATAATATAGGAAAATATGAGTTGGTAACAAGTATTGTTTTTTCAGGTGCTGCTCAAAGGATGTGGGCATTACAGAAGTTACGAACTTTAATTAGTACTAAGTCTGATCACTCGTTTAATATAAATGCTTTATTGTCCAGTCCTAGTCCGGAAACCCCAGATACAGACAGTTCACCAAAATCATTTGTAAGTAAAAATAGGTACCACACTGACGCATCGGAGAAATTGTTTTCTCAATTTTTGATTTGGAATGGAATTTTACATGAGAGCTTTAGGTATAGATGTTGGAGTACAAGTGGTGTTTTCAGACACCTCTATACAGACATATTTGAAATAGCCATGTGTTGCCTTTTATATATATAGTGGAATAACCATGTGTTACCTTTTATATATAATTGAATAGCCCTGTGTTAACTTCTATAAATAAACTATTATTACATAGAACATTTGACAGTTCTGGATTAAATTACAGAAAATATCTTTTGATTCCTTTATAATGCATACAAATAACCATATCATTTTTTTTTTTTTTTGGCGATTCCTCCTTGGTACTTTGTTGTATTAAAAACCATCTTAAATTAATTTGAAGAATTTTGTGACAACCCTGTATCAACTGAGTGTTTTATTACAGGCATTAAGTGGTACAGCTGTACATTCCTTAGTTCAGGGTCTCCCAGAGGCTTTACAGAGGCAGTATGAGTATGAAGATCCAATTGTTAGAAGTGGTAAACATCTCATGCACAGTCCTTTCTTTAAGGTAGGTATAAATATGTATATATTTTTAATTATCTCGGATCACATGGTTGTGATGTTTTTGTAATTTTCATATACAAGCCCTAATTGTAACAATATTTATCGACATTTAAATATTCTGAGATGTTCCCCTATGAGTGTAAATGTGCATGTTATGTACTGTAGATAGATTTAACTATGTAACTGTAATGGCTATGGTCTTCATTTGCAACATCTAATGTCAATAAAAATGTACTCAATGTATTAAAAACTTCAGCTGCCAAAATTGTCTACATCATTTTTTGACTGTAATATGAGTGAGACATGGTCTTTAGTAGAAAACTAAGTTGAGAACACTTAATCTAGAAATTGTATAAATTGCATATAATATTCAGAGAAATAACTAGAAGTGTGCCTTATTAGTTTTATATAGGACTTTCAACCAGTGAGGCATTTATTTTCTGTAAAAGTTGGATAGTACATTGTAATTGCACCCAACTGATCTACCATATATCTCTGATCACATTTTTATGTTGACCTAGAGGTAAACTTTAACGGTGGGTTACTTGAAAAATAATAAATTGGGGCATGAATATATACTGATTTTACCATCAGTTGGCCCTTTATGTCCAATATAAAATGTGGACAAACAATGTATTGATAATTAATGATACAAATTAATATATTGTTTTAATTTGAGTTAGTGTTTGTAGTTTTGAGAAAAAAAAGTTGGTTACTCAAATAGTATTTCCAATGTTTGCCAAACATTTAAACATTTAGACTTTTGTTTTTTTATAGGTCCTGGTAGCACTTGACTGTGATCTAGGATTAGATATTTGTTTTTTATAGGCCCTGGTAGCACTTGCCTGTGATCTAGGATTAGACTTTGTTTTTTATAGGCCCTGGTAGCACTTGCCTGTGATCTAGGATTAGACTTATGTTTTTTATAGGCCCTGGTAGCACTTGCCTGTGATCTAGGATTAGACTTATGTTTTTTATAGGTCCTGGTAGCACTTGCCTGTGATCTAGGATTAGACTTTGTTTTTTATAGGCCCTGGTAGCACTTGCCTGTGATCTAGGATTAGACTTATGTTTTTTTAGAGGTCCTGGTAGCACTTGCCTGTGATCTAGGATTAGACTTATGTTTTTTATAGGTCCTGGTAGCACTTGCCTGTGATCTAGGATTAGACTTATGTTTTTTATAGGTCCTGGTAGCACTTGCCTGTGATCTAGGATTAGACTTATGTTTTTTATAGGTCCTGGTAGCACTTGCCTGTGATCTAGGCCTAGATACACTACCATGCTGTACAGAGGCTCACAAATGGACATGGTTCAGACGTTACTGTATGGCTGCACGGGTTGCCATAGCAATTGTCCATAGGACTGTTCTGCCAGTACCATTTGCAGAAGAAGTGAGAAAGAAGATTCAGGATCTGGCAGCTGACAATGAGGAAATCTGCAGAACCCATGAAAATCATCAGGTTTTTAAACAAGATCAGGATGAGCAACTGTTAATTTGGTTAAACAGGTTGGTACTATATATTTAGGTCAGATATTTAAGGTATCCGACCCATAATTGAAGTCACTGCTTAATTATATTTTTCGACCAAGACATACAGCTTTATTAAATCAATGTATTGCTAATTAATGATACAAATTAATATATTGTTTTAATTTGATTCAGTGTTTGCAGTTTTGAGCAAAAAAAAGTTGGTTACTCAAATAGTATTTCCGATGTTTGCCGAACATTTAAACCGAGGTGGTCAATTATGGTCCGGATACCTTAAGTATTTATTGATTGATGTTTGCTTAACATCCAGTGGGCAGTAATTCTGCTATATTCAGGACAAGAACATGCTAACATATAATAAATCAGCGCTGAAATGGAATAGGGCAACAGGAACAAAATTTTGAATGCCTCTGGAAAAGTATGAGGTATTGGTTAGGGGCGGAAAATTTATCTTTTTGTAGCAGCTGCAATGAGTCTACACTTTTTCAAAATCTACAAAAGGGTCACAATCATGCAAGGAGTGTGGCACTCTCTAAACACCTTCCCCACTACGGTCCACAGTCAGGCTTTCCATACTTAAGGAAAATTACTGTTGTTAATGCTACAAGTTTTTTGTATTTAATACAAATGTATCACACAAAATAATTATAAATAACTAGAAATAACCTTACAGAGAGAAAAATGCTGTACAGATAAAATTATTAAAGCCATAAATTATATTTTAAATAAAATGTAAATAATTTACTGTTGTTCTCTTATCATGACAGGAAACCAGAAGATTGGACATTGTCTTGGGGAGGAAGTGGACAGATTTGGGGATGGGGTCACAACCATAGAGGTCAGTTAGGAGGAGTTGAAGGGGCAAAGGTCAAGTTACCAGTGAGCTGTGAAGCATTGGCAGCATTACGACCTGTACAGATGATCGGAGGAGAGCAGACATTGTTTGCCGTTACTGCTGATGGCAAGGTTTGTTTCTGCAGAATATTCCAGTGACCTTGACATCAAAGTTCCAGTGACCTTGACATCAAATTAGTCCTTTAATGTGCATTTTCATCAGTTTTCATTTACTGTAAACCAACTGTTAATCACTAGCCATTTATATTAGTGCAATTCTTGATTGGCATTAAAACGAGAAACTTTTTCTTTAAGTTCTAGTGCCAAATGAAAGAAATGAATGCAATAGTTACCACAATAAATTGCATCAAAATTTCATAGAAAAACAAAAATACGTTGAATTATAGTTTTTTTACGATTTTTTTTTATTTTCTGAAATTTGGAACATATTGTTTGGACCACTAACATGCCTACATCAAACATTGTAGGTCTACGCCACCGGATATGGAGCTATTGGAAGACTCGGTATTGGTGGAACAGATTCTGTATCTCACCCAACACTGTTAGAATCAATACAACATGTCTTCATCAAAAAGTTGGCTGTGAACTCTGGTGGCAAACACTGCCTTGCTCTGTCTGCGGACGGAGAGGTGTACTCCTGGGGAGAAGGAGAAGATGGAAAACTAGGTCATGGTAATAGATGGTGAGTGTTGTTATATCAGCCCTTATTCACCCATATCTGGGTACTGGGATGATTTCCAAGGTTCCCCTACAAAGCTGTCAGTGGTGTCCCCTGGTGGCAGTTATAGGATGCCCTCTCATTGGTGGGTTCACAGCTATAATTTTGCTTTGTGTCAACTAACATCATATTATGGCATTCTGTTTCGAGTTGGGTAGGAAACTGAATTCTCCACTGAACTTTTGAAGGAAAACTTGAAATCTGTGTGGCTTAGAACAACTTGCACCAGAGTAAACCCATTAATAATGTAACATCTTTGTGGCTTAGAACAACTTGCACCAGAGTAAACCCATTAATAATGTAACATCTTTGTGGCTTAGAACAACTTGCACCAGAGTAAACCCATTAATAATGTAACATCTGTGTGGCTTAGAACAACTTGCACCAGAGTAAACCCATTAATAATGTAACATCTTTGTGGCTTAGAACAACTTGCACCAGAGTAAACCCATTAATAATGTAACATCTTTGTGGCTTAGAACAACTTGCACCAGAGTAAACCCATTAATAATGTAACATCTTTGTGGCTTAGAACAACTTGCACCAGAGTAAACCCATTAATAATGTAACATCTTTGTGGCTTAGAACAACTTGCACCAGAGTAAACCCATTAATAATGTAACATCTGTGTGGCTTAGAACAACTTGCACCAGAGTAAACCCATTAATAATGTAACATCTTTGTGGCTTAGAACAACTTGCACCAGAGTAAACCCATTAATAATGTAACATCTTTGTGGCTTAGAACAACTTGCACCAGAGTAAACCCATTAATAATGTAACATCTGTGTGGCTTAGAACAACTTGCACCAGAGTAAACCCATTAATAATGTAACATCTTTGTGGCTTAGAACAACTTGCACCAGAGTAAACCCATTAATAATGTAACATCTTTGTGGCTTAGAACAACTTGCACCAGAGTAAACCCATTAATAATGTAACATCTTTGTGGCTTAGAACAACTTGCACCAGAGTAAACCCATTAATAATGTAACATCTGTGTGGCTTAGAACAACTTGCACCAGAGTAAACCCATTAATAATGTAACATCTTTGTGGCTTAGAACAACTTGCACCAGAGTAAACCCATTAATAATGTAACATCTTTGTGGCTTAGAACAACTTGCACCAGAGTAAACCCATTAATAATGTAACATCTTTGTGGCTTAGAACAACTTGCACCAGAGTAAACCCATTAATAATGTAACATCTGTGTGGCTTAGAACAACTTGCACCAGAGTAAACCCATTAATAATGTAACATCTTTGTGGCTTAGAACAACTTGCACCAGAGTAAACCCATTAATAATGTAACATCTTTGTGGCTTAGAACAACTTGCACCAGAGTAAACCCATTAATAATGTAACATCTGTGTGGCTTAGAACAACTTGCACCAGAGTAAACCCATTAATAATGTAACATCTGTGTGGCTTAGAACAACTTGCACCAGAGTAAACCCATTAATAATGTAACATCTTTGTGGCTTAGAACAACTTGCACCAGAGTAAACCCATTAATTATGTAACATCTTTGTGGCTTAGAACAACTTGCACCAGAGTAAACCCATTAATAATGTAACATCTTTGTGGCTTAGAACAACTTGCACCAGAGTAAACCCATTAATAATGTAACATCTGTGTGGCTTAGAACAACTTGCACCAGAGTAAACCCATTAATAATGTAACATCTGTGTGGCTTAGAACAACTTGCACCAGAGTAAACCCATTAATAATGTAACATCTTTGTGGCTTAGAACAACTTGCACCAGAGTAAACCCATTAATAATGTAACATCTTTGTGGCTTAGAACAACTTGCACCAGAGTAAACCCATTAATAATGTAACAGACATATTGATTTTGAATATTAAAGTGTTAAAACAGAATTCTGTATTATGGTCTTGGTAAAGTCAATAAATAATCAGATTTGATGAAAAACAATCTTTGAATGTTAAATTACCTTGAATAATCAAATTAAATTATTTCAGTACATGTGACAGACCAAGAGTAATCGAATCCTTGAGAGGGAAAGATGTGGTAAATATAGCAGCCGGTGGAGCACACAGTGCTTGTATAACAGCCAATGGGGAGCTTTATACATGGGGCAAAGGTCGATACGGACGCCTAGGTCATGGGGACAGTGAGGACCAATCAAAACCAAAGTTAGTAGAGGCACTGAAGGGTTACAGAGTAATTGATGTTGCCTGTGGCAGCGGTGATGCACAGACTCTGTGTATAACAGAAGATGACAATGTCTGGTCATGGGGTGACGGAGACTATGGCAAATTAGGTTAACTATTTTTTTATGCTTGTTCATTTATTATGCCCCCGCGACCACATGTCGGGGGGGTTTAAGTTTTACTCATGTCCGTCCGTCCATCTGTCCGTCCGTCCGTACATACGTACGTCCGAACAAATTTCCGTCAAGCTTTTCTCAGAAACCGTACATGAGAACAATTTTAAATTTGGCAGAGTGGTTCAGTATCACAAGTTGTACGTCCTAAGCGAATTTCAGACCTGTCGGACAACTACTTCCTGTTTGGGACTTCATTTGTACGTAAATACGTCCGTCTGTATGTACAAATTTCCGTCAAACTTTTCTCAGAAACCGTAAATGAGAACAATTTGAAATTTGGCAGGGTGGTTCAGTATCACAAGTTGTACGTCCTTAGCGACTTTCAGACCTGTCGGAAAACTACTTCCTGTTTGCGATTGGGCAGATATGAAAATGTGTTAACATGAGTATGAAAATTTCCGTCAAGCTTTTCTCAGAAACCGTACATGAGAACAATTTGAAATTCGGCATTGTGGTTCAGTATATCAAGTTGTACGTCCTAAGCGACTTTCAGACCTGTCGGGCAACTACTTCCTGTTGCGACTGGGCCGATATGAAAATGTGTTACCACGAGTATGAAAATTTCCGTCAAGCTTTTCTCAGAAACCGTACACAAGAACAATTTGAAATTTGGCAGGGTGGTTTAGCATCACAAGTTGTACGTCCTAAGCAACTTTCAGACCTGTCGGACAACTAGTTCCTGTTTTCAACTGGGCCGATATGGAAATGTGTTAACACCAGTATGAAAATTTCCGTCAAGCTTTTCTCAGAAACCGTACATTAGAACAATTTGAAATTTGGCAGGGTGGTTCAGTATCACAAGTTGTACGTCCTAAGCGACTTTCAGACCTGTTGGACAACTACTTCCTGTTTGGGACTTACTTTAGCGGGGGCATCCGTGTCCCATGGACACATTCTTCAATTTTTTTCTTGTATATTATTATAAAAGTTTAATATTGATGTTTGTTTATATGTGATTTAATGTCACTTGCAGCAATTTTTCAGCTATGTCATGGTGTCTAGTTTTTTATTTTTTTTTTGGGGGGGGGGGCAGGAAGCATGAGTACCTGGTGAAAACCTTCAACCATCAGCAGGAAATTTAATATTGAAAACAGTTTAATTGCACAAAATCTGAATATATTGATGATATTCATCTATATTTATTTAGGTTTACAAAAACATGACACATTTTGATTGCAAATGAAATGATTGGTCTGTTTTATGATTGACAGGACGTGGCGGCAGTGACGGTTGTAAGATTCCAATGAAGATTGATGCTCTATATGGACAGGGTGTAGCTAAAGTTGAATGTGGATCTCAGTTCTCAGTAGCTTTAACCAGATCTGGAGCAGTGTACACATGGTAGGTTGAATACGATATTGGTTAAATCGGAATTGTTTAAACAACCCTAGGGCCAGTAGCCAATAACCTGTTAATCAGGTTGAGCACAAGTTTTTTTATATTGCACAGCACAGTTTTTGTATGTTCAGTATATTTCTGCCATGACCAAATCTTTGGATTACATATATCATTCATTGTTATTAGTTAGGATTTAATCAGTTCCTATTGTAGACATTGTGCATATTTATGCTATTGATAATATTAACCATCATCCAACCGTATTTTGAAAATCTCAACAAATGGCTGACAGTACGAATAAAATAAAATATTTTTTATTACAGGGGTAAAGGCGACTACCACCGACTTGGACATGGCACAGACGATCATGTCAGACGACCCAGACGTGTATCAGCTCTCCAAGGAAAGAAGGTCATAGACATAGCATGTGGATCTTTACACTGTGTGGCATGCACTGATGCAGGTAATTTATTTCTCTGCTATGATCAGGTGTCATCTACAGGTATGGTATCCCTCTGCTTTGATCAGGTGTCATCTACAGGTGTGGTATTTCTCTGCTATGATCAGGTGTCATCTACAGGTATGGTATCTCTCTGCTTTGATCAGTGTCATCTACAGGTGTGGTATTTCTCTGCTACGATAAGGTGTCATCTGCAAGTGTGGTATTTCACTGCTATGATCTATATCATCTACAGGTGTGGTATTTCTCTAATATGATCTATGTCATCTACAGGTGTGGTATTTCTCTGCTACGATCAGGTGTCATCTACAAGCATGGTATTTCTCTGCTATGATCTATGTCATCTACAGGTGTGGTATTTCTCTGCTATGATCTATGTCATGTATAGGTATGGTATTTCTCTGCTATGATCAGTGTCATCTACAGGTGTGATATTTCTCTGATATGATCTATGTTATCTACAGGTATGGTATTTCTTTGCTATGATCCGGTGTCATCTACAGGTAAGATATTTGCTAATATCAGGTGTCATCTACAGGTGTGGAATTTCTCTGATATGATCAGGTGTCATCTAAAGGTGTGGTAATTCTCTGATATGATCACATGTCATCTACAGGTGTGGTATTTCTCTGCTATGATCAGTGTAATCTACAAGTGTGGTATTTCTCTGCTATGATCCGATGTCATCTACAGGTAAGGTATTTCTCTGCTATGATCAGTGTCATCTACAGGTACAGTATTTCTCTGCTATGATCAGGTGTCATCTACATGTGTGGTATTTCTCCGCCAGGATCCGGTGTCATCTACAGGTAAGGTATTTCTCTGCTATGATCCAGTGTCTTCTACATGTATTGTATTTCTCTGCTATGATCAGATGTCATCTACAGGTGTGGTATTTCTATGCTAATATCAGGTGTCATCTGCAGATGTGGTATTTCTCTGCTATGATCAGCCATCTTCATGTATGGTATTTCTCTGCTATGATCAGATGTCATCTACAGGTGTGGTATTTCTATGCTAATATCAGGTGTCATCTACAAGTGTGGTATTTCTCTGCTATGATCAGGTGTCATCTACAGGTGTGGTATTTCTCTGCTATGATCAGTGTTATCTACAAGTGTGGTATTTATCTGCTTTGATCAGGTGTCATCTACAGGTGTGGAATTTCTCTGCTATGATCTATGTCATCTACAAGTGTGGTATTTCTCTGCTATGATCTATGTCATCTACAAGTGAGGAATTTCCTCTGCTATGATCAGGTGTCATCTACAAGTGTGGTATTTCTCTGCTATGATCTATGTCATCTACAAGTGAGGAATTTCTCTGCTATGATCAGGTGTCATCTACAGATGTGGTATTTATCTGCTTTGATCAGGTGTCATCTACAAATGAGGAATTTCTCTGCTATGATCAGGTGTCATCTACAGGTGTGGTATTTATCTGCTTTGATCAGGTGTCATCTACAAGTGTGGTATTTATCTGCTATGATCAGGTGTCATCTACAAGTGTGGTATTTCTCTGCTATGATCTATGTCATCTACAAGTGAGGAATTTCTCTGCTATGATCAGTGTCATCTACAAGTGAGGAATTTCTCTGCTATGATCAGGTGTCATCTACAAGTGTTGAATTTCTCTGCTATGATCAGGTGTCATCTACAAATGAGGAATTTCTCTGCTATGATCAGGTGTCATCTACAGGTGTGGTATTTCTCTGCTATGATCAGGTGTCATCTACAGGTGTGGTATTTCTCTGCTATGATCAGTGTCATCTACAAGTGTGGTATTTATCTGCTTTGATCAGGTGTCATCTACAAATGAGGAATTTCTCTGCTATGATCAGGTGTCATCTACATGTGTGGTATTTCTCTACTATGATCAGGTGTCATCTACAAGTGTGGTATTTCTATGCTATGATCAGGTGTCATCTACAAGTGTTGAATTTCTCTGCTATGATCAGGTGTCATCTACATGTGTGGTATTTCTCTGCTATGATCAGGTGTCATCTACAAGTGTGGTATTTCTCTGCTATGATCAGGTGTCATCTACAGGTGTGGTATTTATCTGCTTTGATCAGGTGTCATCTACAAGTGTGGTATTTATCTGCTTTGATCAGGTGTCATCTACAAGTGTGGTATTTCTCTGCTATGATCAGGTGTCATCTACAGGTATGGTATTTATCTGCTTTGATCAGGTGTCATCTACAGGTATGGTATTTATCTGCTTTGATCAGGTGTCATCTACAAGTGTTGAATTTCTCTGCTATGATCAGGTGTCATCTACAAATGAGGAATTTCTCTGCTATGATCAGTTGTCATCTACAGGTGTGGTATTTATCTGCTTTGATCAGGTGTCATCTACAAGTGTTGAATTTCTCTGCTATGATCAGGTGTCATCTACAAATGAGGAATTTCTCTGCTATGATCAGTTGTCATCTACAGGTGTGGTATTTCTCTGATATGATCTATGTCATCTACAGGTGTGGTATGTCTCTGCTATGATCAGGTGTCATCTACAAGTGTGGTATTTCTCTGCTAATATCAGGTGTCATCTACAGGTGTGGTATTTCTCTGCTTTGATCAGGTGTCATCTGCAAGTGTGGTATTTCTCTGCTTTGATCAGGTGTCATCTACAAGTGTGGTATTTCTCTGCTAATATCAGGTGTCATCTACAGGTATGGTATTTATCTGCTTTAATCAGGTGTCATCTACAAGTGTTGAATTTCTCTGCTATGATCAGGTGTCATCTACAAATGAGGAATTTCTCTGCTATGATCAGGTGTCATCTACAGGTATGGTATTTATCTGCTTTGATCAGGTGTCATCTACAGGTATGGTATTTATCTGCTTTGATCAGGTGTCATCTACAAGTGTTGAATTTCTCTGCTTTGATCAGGTGTCATCTACAAGTGTGGTATTTCTCTGCTATGATCAGGTGTCATCTACAGGTATGGTATTTATCTGCTTTGATCAGGTGTCATCTACAGGTATGGTATTTATCTGCTTTGATCAGGTGTCATCTACAAGTGTTGAATTTCTCTGCTTTGATCAGGTGTCATCTACAAGTGTGGTATTTCTCTGCTAATATCAGGTGTCATCTACAGGTATGGTATTTATCTGCTTTGATCAGGTGTCATCTACAAGTGTTGAATTTCTCTGCTATGATCAGGTGTCATCTACAAATGAGGAATTTCTCTGCTATGATCAGTTGTCATCTACAGGTGTGGTATTTCTCTGATATGATCTATGTCATCTACAGGTGTGGTATGTCTCTGCTATGATCAGGTGTCATCTACAAGTGTGGTATTTCTCTGCTAATATCAGGTGTCATCTACAGGTGTGGTATTTCTCTGCTATGATCCGGTGATATCTACAGGTGTGGTATTTCTCTGCTATGATCAGTGTCATCTACAGGTGTGGTATGTCTCTGCTATGATCCGGTGATATCTACAGGTGTGGTATTTCTCTGCTATGATCAGTGTCATCTACAGGTGTGGTATGTCTCTGCTATGATCCGGTGATATCTACAGGTGTGGTATTTCTATGCTTTGATCAGTGTCATCTACAAGTGTGGTATTTCTCTGCTTTGATCAGTGTCATCTACAGTTGTGGTATGTCTCTTCTATGATCAGGTGTCATCTACAGGTTGGTATTTCTCTGCTATGATCAGTGTCATCTACAGGTGTGGTATTTTTCTGCTATGATCTGGTGTCATCTACAGGTATGGTATTTCTCTGCTGTGATCCAGTGTCATCTACAGGTAAGGTTTACATGCAGTTAGTATGTATAGGTGTTAATCTTTTGCTTCTTTCCTGTCAATAGTTGAACCTGGTAAAGTAATCTTAAAAAATGGGTGTAAAACATTGATTTCAAAATCGTAGAAACCTTTTAACACTTTCTAACCATTATGGAAGACCAACTCCCAATACTTGAGTAAACTTGTGACAGTATATCATTTATTATACCCCATGCAACAAAGAAAGCAGAGGGTAGAATGGGGCAGTCATTCCTATTCTTGTAAGTGCAATTTTCTGTAACTACTGTTCAGAATTTTATGAAACTTGGCAGAAATGTAGGAAACCATATGTAGTTGTGCATGTAACAGGAAATTATGACAAAATATTTTTTGTAGCATTATTCCCCTTTCAAACTTAGAAAAGAAATTTGTATTAAACAACTGATATGTGCATATAATAAACTACTGATCACAATTTTAGGAAACTTGATTGGTTTTATGGGAGCATGGGTCATGTGAGCATGCTCACTAAGGTTCTTTATTTTTTACATGTATAAATAAGGATAAGCATCTAATTAACAGATTTCGTAAAACATGTATCAACCAAACGAGCTTAAAATTCTAATTTGTTGACTGTGCCAATGAAGCGTACAAGGCATCTAGGAAAGACCCTGAAAACTTCGTTTTCGTTAAAGGAGGTGAAAATTGTAATGCCCATCACATGATTTCATTAAAATTAAGGTCCCTTTTATTGGAAGGCGGTTCCATTTGAAACGAAATGGGACATCTTAAGAAAGACGATGCAAAACGAAACCTGTGGTGTGTTGTGCTTGGATGCACAGCCCACACTTTATGGAAGAGTTTTATGCTGTTTTATCATATTCACACAATGTTAAAAGATGGTGCATTGAGGAAAGTGCACTAAATAAAATCATATGATAGAATACATAGCTACCTATCTTGAAAATGGCATAATGGCCACTGTGGGTTGCTTCTCCAGGAAAGGCTCTGTAAATTGCCACTGTGAGTGGCTTGTCCAGGAAAGGCCCTGTAAATGTTCACTGTGCATGACTTGTTCGACATGCATTGTAAATGAACACTGTGCTTGACTTGTCCAGGAAAAGCCCCCCTAATGTCCACTGTGCTTTACTTGTCCAGGAAAAGCCCCCCTAATGTCCACTGTGCGGGACTTGTCCAGGAAATTCCCTCTAAATGTCCACTGTGGGTGTCATGTCCAGAAACGGCCCTGTAAATGCCCTCTGTAGGTGGCATGTTGAGGAAAGGGCATGTAAAAGACCACTGTGGGTGACGTGTCTAGAAAATGCCCTGTTAATGACCACTGTGGGTGGTTTGTCCAGGAAAGGCCCTGTAAATGTCCACTGTGTGTGGCTTGACTAGAAAAGGCCCTATAAATGTCCACTGTGGGTGGCTTGTCTAGAAAAGGCACTGTTAATGACCACTGTGGGAAACTTGTATTTATTTCTTTATGCTCATACTATTGCATATACATTTGTTTGTTTGTTAAACTTTACAACACTAAGCAATATTATTGGGTTCATGTTTTTTTTTTGGAGGGAAGAAGCAGAAGTACTGGCAATCCTTGTCAGTTAAAGGAGTTGAACACACCTTGCAGAGATCGGCTCTAACTCTCACCCCATCAGCATACCTTGTCTGATGTTGGCTAAAACTGTCACCCCATGCTTGAGTGGCCACCAGCACACCTTTCCTGAAATCAGCTCAAACTTTCACCCCATTCTTGAGTGGCCACCAGCACACCTTGCCTGAAGTCAGCTCAAACTTTCACCCCATTACTGAGTGGCCACCAGCACACCTTGCTTGAAGTCAGCTCAAACTTTCACCCCATTCATGAGTGGCCACCTGCACACCTTGCCTAAAGTCATCTCAAACTTTCACCCCATTCTTTAGTGGCCACCAGCACACCTTGCCTGAAGTCAGCTCAAACTTTCACCCCATTCTTCAGAGGCCAGTGGGTACCATGATTCATTTTTAAAATGTCAGTTCCAATAATGTAATAGAATGTCTCACTAGGGCTTCCACCTGATTATTGTCAATCCTTGTTAACACAGACTATCACAATGACATTGATTCCCCATTAAGGAGGACTCCCACTGTTAATTCCTTCATTATTATACAATTAATGTCTGATTACAGGTGAGGTGTATACCTGGGGAGATAATGACGAGGGACAGGTGGGAGATGGAACAACTAATGCTATACAGAGACCCAGGCTGGTTGCTGCTCTACAAGGTAAGTCTCATTACAGGTTAAGTTGTATACCTGGGGAGATAATGATGAGGGACAGGTGGGAGATGGAACAACTAATGCTATACAGAGACCCAGGCTGGTTGTTTTATACTCCTCTCTGTGTTTGTAATAATTTTGGCAACGACACCTGTGGTTCACGGCAGGTAATTGGATTTTGCCTAAACTGCTCTCATTTTGCCGATAGTCAGTTCCGAATTTGGATGTTGTCTACAAACCTTTGTGACTGTCAGACCTTTATAGCTTGTCTGCCTACCTTTGAGGCATAATAGCAAAATCCTGTTTTTTCTCCTATAAGTATTTGGAAGTGTAAGCATGTGTTTACCTCATGTTTTGGCGGGCTTAAATTGAAGCCAGTTACTGTTAATTGTGGACAATTACCAAAGCAAGAAAATGGTAGAATGTGGTGAGCCATAGTTTTTATACCTTCAGTGAGTGACAACCAAGAAGACAATTTAAGCATTTATATTCCATCCTTACAGTTAACATGATATTTATTGGCAGGCAAGAAGATCAACAGAGTAGCCTGTGGTTCAGCACACAGTTTGGCCTGGTCTACCAATAAACCAGTAAACGCAGGCAAGATACCAACCTCCATACCAATGGAGTATAACCACCTCCAAAGCATACCGATCATTGTCCTCAGGAACCGACTGGTTCTGTTACATCACTTCTCTGACCTCTTCTGTCCTTCCATTCCAATGTTTGACCTTCAGGACATACCAGAAGAAG
This sequence comes from Limnoperna fortunei, assembly GCA_944474755.1. Taxonomy (NCBI): domain Eukaryota; kingdom Metazoa; phylum Mollusca; class Bivalvia; order Mytilida; family Modiolidae; genus Limnoperna; species Limnoperna fortunei. The sequence goes on along the minus strand of OX104115.1, from coordinate 13,617,522 downwards.
AATTTTTGGAAGAAAATTCCACGGGCTTAAATAAACTACGAGGAATATTGGTGTCTTCAGCAAAGGTATTTTCTTTTTGAAGCTATCAAGGGTTTTTCATAATTTCATAGAAATCTGTGGTTCCAATATAATCTATGACAACCCAGAGATTTTTCTTTGTACTCAAAACCAAATAGTCCTGTTCAACAGTTTTGAAAATTGTCAGATGTATTTTTTTAAATTTAATGAAATTAAACTTTTCTGAAAGATTAATATTATAGACAATTTTGAGTCTTTTTCTACAATACTATCAATTATCTCATAAACTATTTCCTTTCATTTTGATGATTAAAACAGCAATTGTAATTATGAGGGTTGTTTTTTATCTTTTTTATTTTATACAAGATTTTTTTTTGTTATTTTTGTTTCAGTTTGCATTGAGACAAATGACAAAAAAATATGTTGTTTATTTCCTTGATCAATTAACATTGCAGTGCACTTTCCAGTGCTTTATACTGAGATGGGGAAATTTTCTATGGGCTTTCTCTTTTTCCCCCAAATAGGGCAGATAATCTGAGAAGAAATATTGAATATTTTAAAGTATGAGAAAAGAAGAAAACAAACATGTTCAAAAGTATAGAAAACAGTTCTAAATGGGTGTCAAACAGTGCTGATAGTTCTGTTGTCTGTTCCATAAATCTGATAGGTGAAATTGAGATATACATTATTAACTTCAATCATAACCTTAATTCCAAACCAGATAGATAGTTTACAACTGCTTTGTAATTGATTTCTTAGGAAACAGCCTTCAGAAAGGTAGTACAGGCTACTATGGTTAGGGACAAACAACATGGTCCAGTGGTAGAATTAAACAGAATACAGGTTAGTATGACTGTTTATTGAGCATTTAACCATGGGTGTGGTCTTAGGAAACAGCCTTCAGAAAGGTAGTACAAGCTACTATGGTTAGGGACAAACAACATGGTCCAGTGGTAGAATTAAACAGAATACAGGTTAGTATGACTGTTTATTGAGCATTTAACCATGGGTGTGGTCTTAGGAAACAGCCTTCAGAAAGGTAGTACAAGCTACTATGGTTAGGGACAAACAACATGGTCCAGTGGTAGAATTAAACAGAATACAGGTTAGTATGACTGTTTATTGAGCATTTAACCATGGGTGTGGTCTTAGGAAACAGCCTTCAGAAAGGTAGTACAGGCTACTATGGTTAGGGACAAACAACATGGTCCAGTGGTAGAATTAAACAGAATACAGGTTAATAAGTATGACTGTTTATTGAGGGTTTAACCATTGGTGTGGTTTTCCTTTGATTTAAATTTACCCCCTTCTCTTGGTTAAATATTATGTATTATTTATTTATTTGAACATGTTCTTTTTGGCCTTGTATTTTTGTTTAAAATTAAAAAAAAATGTAATACTTATCAAGTATCATGTACCTTCAACTTTAACATAACTTGTTTCTCTTTAACTGTACAAAAGTTTGTCATTTTTTAAAGCTTATTTTGTCCAATATGAAGCCAGTTTTTGCAGCTTACAACAATAGTCAGATATTATGATATTACTACACACAGCTGTACTGGTACCCTGTTACTATTGTAATACACATAGTTCATTATTGTATCTACTGGTACCCTGTTAAGGTTGTAATACACATAGTTCATTATTGTATCTACTGTTACCCAGTTAAGGTTGTAATATATACAGTTCATTATTGCATCTACTGGTACCCAGTTAAGGTTGTAATACACAAAGTTCATTATTGCATCTTCTGGTATTATATACACACAGTTAATTACACTCTCCGGCACAGAGAACCTAACTGGTTCCCAGATATAACCTGTGCCACATGTCATCCTCCATTTACTGCGGGACTAGATTTGTCGTTTGCCGGTGACGTTTGTAAACAAATAAAAATATTTGTAAAATTATCTACGAGATCTTATTTATTTGTATATAGTCTGTTTATACACTTTTGCTGTAGTTTTACATTGAAATATATAACTGCGTTTGTACACAAAGGTAATATCTGCCATGAGAGATAGTTCTCACAATATCAACCAATGGTATGGCAGGGGTGATTGTGGTTGACTTAGGATACCCAGAATCCTTTGCCTGGAGATTGAGTTAATTATTGCATCTACTGGTACCCTGTTAAGATTGTAATACACTAGTAGGTTATCACGCACATTTAAAAAATTTATTCAATTAAATTATTCAAATAGAATTAAGGGACATATTTGCTGACTTGTTATCATGGGCAATGCTATAAGTCCCTATAAGTTTTCTTTTATGATTGATTCACTCGTGTTTAACATTTTAGTGAGCCAAATGTTGTTGATAAATTATTTATTCCTTTGTACGACATTAAGTGCAGTAAGATAGCAGTAATAAACTTGTAAAAATTGAATTACAGCTGACATAAATATTCTGTATAAAACATAAAACATATCAATTTACACAGGTAAAGAGGGCTAGAGGAAAAGGAGGACTGGCCGGACCAGATGGGTGTAAATCTGTATTTGGACAACTGGCGTCAAAACAGACAGTGTTTGGTCCAGATAGCTTAATGTTACCTCACAGAGTATGGAAGGTCAAATTTGTGGGTATGTTATATCTGTAATAAATAGCTGATTTGTGGAGAGAGAGGAAAAAGGGGGTATTTAAAATTTAATTTGCCATTATTTAAAAGTACCTATCACCTTATTCAGAATTTTAGCAATTTAAGAACCTTCTGTGGACATTATTTTTAGGTTTCGAATGATTCTTTTACCATGATTGCTCAAATAATCTATAAATATTTATTTTTGCAATAAATATCCTTTGCTTTTGAATGTTTGTTAGCCCACCTGACTGCAACAAGTCCATCTATCACAAATGTACATAAATACGTAACGAATGGTTATGTTAGCCCACTAGTCCAAGAATCTTCTGCCGTCCAACGCTTTTTTTTTTTTTTTGCGTGGGACGTCAGAGAGCTCTCCATAAGCAAAACAGCGGATTTTGCGACAACTGTCTGGTTCGTTACATTTCATCGTGTCAAATTTAATAAAACATTTTCATCCAGTTAATCTATATTTAATTTGCTTCTTAAGATATTTTTCTCTATGAATATAATCATCTTACCTTCAATCAAGCTAATTTAAGCACTGGATTTATGTCACATTGTTGTCACGTGACTTTTTGTTCAAAATGAAAGTGAAATGTAGGAATGTAAGGGTATCGATGGAAATGAGCTTAGAAATGAGCTTATGGAGAGCTCTCTGACGTCCCACGCAAAAAAAAAAAAAAAGAGTTGGACAGCAGAGGATTCTCGGACTAGTTAGCCCACATGACTGCAACAAGTCCATCTATCCCAAATGTACATAAATACGTAACGAATGGTTATGTTAGCCCACCTGACTGCAGCAAATCCATCTATCACAAATGTACATAAATATGTAACGAATGGTTATGTTAGCCCACCTGACTGCAGCAAGTCCATCTATCAAAAATGTACATAAATATGTAACGAATGGTTATGTTAGCCCACCTGACTGCAGCAAATCCATCTATCACAAATGTACATAAATATGTAACGAATGGTTATGTTAGCCCACCTGACTGCAGCAAGTCCATCTATCACAAATGTACATAAATATGTAACCAATGGTTATTTTTACAGGTGAGAGTGTTGATGACTGTGGTGGAGGCTACAGCGAGTCCATTGCGGAAATATGTGATGAGTTACAAAATGGTTGTCTGCCCCTACTGATAGTGACACCCAATGGTAGAGGGGAGTCCGGGGCTAATAGAGACTGTTATTTACTGAACCCAATGTTGAAGGGGCCACAACATATCAACATGTTTAGATTTTTAGGTGAGTCAGACTTTATTTAGATACTCACATTTCTCTTTCTTCAAAATTTTTGCACAGTTGTTGTTAAAAAATGTTGTTAGTTCACATTTAAAAACAAATAACTTCATCTTATTCTCCCTTACAGTGTAAAATACAATATATATATTTGTATTAATTAAAATATACAGGAATACTGTTTGGTATAGCTGTAAGAAGTGGAAGTCCCCTAAGTCTAAATATAGCCGAACCTGTATGGAAACAACTGGCAGGCATGACAGCTCTGACAATTAGTGACCTGTCAGAAGTTGATAAAGATTTTATACCAGGTAGGTTTACTAATATAACAATATGAACAAGGGTTAAAAACTGGAACATAATTTACTACAAGTATTATTAACATCCATGTCAAGCCCTGCCTTTGTCGAGTTGCTAGATGCTAAGAATTCCAACTCGAGCAAACAATCTACTGATCTAACAAGGGGGTTCTTAACAGTCTTGTACAAACTATTTTGGTTCATCATATTTTGAGTGTT
>OX104115.1:12663495-12888544 GCA_944474755.1 Limnoperna fortunei | reverse complement strand
AGAGAGATGTATCTAAATATGTCGGATGGCATTTTCACTGTAAAGTAAACCCTCAATAGACATGCATTTGTCTTGTCAAATTATTGTACATTTTGGTACATGTATCTATAACAGGTGGGGAGAATACATTTTTTATGTACTACATTTATCTTAACCAGGTAGGGAGAATACATTGTTTTTTATGTAAAAATACCAAACATGTTAACGAATCATTATGTCCCATTATCAGTTAATGTTTATGTGTTAATGTTTTGTTTATGTGATCATTAACTGTTAATGTTGTTGTTATAATTTAATTTTATACAGTCGATGTTTGTGGTCTGTTGGAGGGTATTATGTTTTATACGTCGATATTTGTGGTCTGTTGGAGGGCAAAATGTTTTATTATATTTCCGATGTATTTTTGCTACACAGAAATGTAACCATAGTTCATGTTGATTTTATATACTCTCATATATCATTGCCCCAAGGGTAAATTTCCAAATGTATACTGGTTGTATAGAACTGTGTTAAGTACTAATAAGATATATAAATTGTTGATTAAAAAAGAGGTCATTTGATAGCCAGAAGTTTTCAGCAAATTTGTTCTTTTACCACAAAAAAAGCATGTTAAAGACTTGTAGTAATCAGTAGAAGAAAATTCTTGCTAAATACATGCATTTCTATGTTCTAGAAAATGTGTTTGTCGACTTCAAAAAACATGTTCAGATATGAGTACAAGTAACTACAGAATAAATATATTTGTAGTATAAATTGGATTTCTAGAAAGATACATTTTTTCATTTAAATTTACATTAAGTTTTTCCAATATAACTACTGCAACTATACAATTCCATGGCAATTCTCACAGTCAAAATATATCAATAAGAAAAAAATTGTTTATTAACTTCTCAAAACTTCTTTATCTTTATTAATAAGGCTTTAATGATTTCCATATTTTTGCATTTTCCAGCCCATTATGCAAGGAAATATTTATTTGTTATTTTGTCAACCATTTTGTCTGTTTATGCAAGAATTATATTGATGGCCCTCATTAGCCTTCTCTATTGGTATAAATGAGTCAACTTTTTCATGTCTTGTTTGTTATTCTTATATTTTTATTATAATATGCTTGTGCAATGAATTCTCCCCTCCATTTTATTGTATAATATGTCTCTGCCACTTAAGGAAATTATGCAATTTATATTGTAATTAAATGTAGGTGATAATTATATAAGCTTCCTGTACACAATGGACAAAGATTTTGTACATAAAATATACCGTATGTGTCAAAAATAAAATGATGTCTTATGTTTTGTGTCTTATTCTTTAATATTCTTTAATATTTTCAAATAGACTTTTTGATATTAATAGTTAAGAGGTCTTAATGGTACAGTGGATTCCACTTAATTGTACACCAAGCCATTGTCTATACTCTAAATGTAGAAAATTTCTGTTAAATTCATGACAAATTTTAAGAATTCCAAAATTCCTGTTTGTTGCATACAATTATCCAGAAATTGACTTACTACTGGTCAATACTGAGTGAATAACAGGGTCATGCACTAGAACTATCACTACATGTTGTGAGAACATTGTTTTGTATCAAAATTGTTGTTACAAGTATTAAAAAAAGTCACCTATATTGATCAACACAGCATTTAATTAGACAATTAAATCAAAACTTTATATTTACTGTTTTAAAATTACCTTTCTGTTAATTGGATATGTTTGGTTATGCAGTTAAGAGGATTCCACTTTATTGTAATCTAGGTAGTATCACTGTCATATCAGCACTGGAGTTGAGAGTTTGAGCTTGACTGCAGGCAAGGTGTGTTTGACTCATTAAACCTGATTTGACAAGGATTGACAGTTGCTATGTTTCCTTCCCCTATGAAATCTGGATGCCATGATATAGTTGCTGAAAGTCTGATTAATCCTCAAACTAGGGTTGAAGACATCTTGTTTGTGGTTTCTCCATGTGTTTACCAAAACAGATTCATGTTGCTGACTATATGTTTCAATGTACTTTTAATAGTTCTATTGGTAGCCATTTGTATGGGATGGCAGATATTTATAACTTGATATTTAAGTGTCCTCTTGTGCCTTTTAGATGCTAAGTATCTTTTTAGATGCAAGGTATCTTATTGTGAATAAGTGATTTTTGTTTGTTTCATCTTAAGCTGTTGGATTTGTGAAAATGGTGACTAAACACAATGCATTGATTTCCATTTATTTTGTCTCCAGACTAAAAAACAGACTTAGCTATGGCTCACCGGACTGAAAACCAGCCTAAGCTATGGCTCACTGGACTGAAAGTAAGCATTAGCTAAAGGTATAAATCTGAGCCAACAGGTAATTACAGAACGAACTGATTGTAACAACCAAACAGGTAACCAGCTACAGCAACCTGCATCAACATATAACCAGCTACAGCAACCTGCATCAACAGGTAACCAGAAACATCAACCTGCATCAACAGGTAACCAACTACACCAAACCTGTGTCAAAATGTAACCAGCTACATCAAACTTGTGTCAACAGGTAACCAGCTACACCAACCTGCATCAACATACAACCAGCTACACCAACCTGCATCAACATACAACCAGCTACACCAACCTGCATCATAAGTTAACTAGCTACACCAACCTGCATCAACAGGTAGCTACACCAAACCTGCGTCAATATGTTACCAGCTACACCAACCTATATCAACAGGTAACAGGCCACACCAAACCTGCATGCACAGGTAAACAGCTACATCAACCTGCATCAACAGGTAACCAGCTACACCAAACCTGTGTCAACATGTTACCAGCTACACCAAACCTGTGTCAACATGTTATCGGATACACCAAACCTGTGTCAACAGGCAACCAGCTACACCAACCTGTATCGACAGGTAACAGGCCACACCAAACCTGCATGTACAGGTAAACAGCTACATCAACCTGCATCAGCAGGTAACTAGCTACACCAAACCTGCATCAACAGGTAACCTGCTGAAGCAACCTGCATCAAAGATTACTATCTTCACCAAACCTGCATCAACATATAACCAACTACACCAACCTGCATCAACAGGTAACCAGCTACACCAAACCTTTCTCAACATGTAACCAGCTACACCAAACTTGTGTCAACAGGTAACCAGCCACACCAACCTGCATCAACAGGTAACCAACTACACCAAACCTGCATGCACATGTAAGCAGCTACATCAACTTGCTTCAACAGGTAACCAGCTACACCAAACCTGCATGCACATGTAAGCAGCTACATCAACCTGCTTCAACAGGTAACCAGCTACACCAAACCTGCATGCACATGTAAGCAGCTACATCAACCTGCTTCAACAGGTAACCAGCTACACCAAACCTGCATCAACAGGTAACAGCTACACAAACCTGCATCAACAGGTAACCAGCTACATCAACCTGCATTAACGATAACTTTCTTCACCAAACCTGCATCAACATATAACCAGCTACACCAACCAGTGTCAACAGGTAACCAGCTACACCAAACCTGCTTCAACATGTAACCAGCTACACCGAACCTGCATCAACAGGTATTCAGCTACACCAAACCTGTATCAACAGGTAAACAGCTTCACAAACCTGCATCAACAGGTAAACAGCTACACCAAACCTGAACTAACAGGTAACCAGCTACCCCAAACCTGCATCAACAGGTAACCAGCTCCTCCAAACCTGAACTAACAGGTAACCAGCTACCCCAAACGTGCATCAACAGGTAACCAGCTGAACCAACCTGCATCAACAGGTAAGCAGCTACACCAACCTGCATCAACAGGTAACTAGCTGCACCAACCTGCATCAACAGGTAAGCAGCTACACCAACCTGCATCAACAGGTAACTAGCTGAACCAACCTGCATCAACAGGTAACCAGCTACACCAACCTGCATCAACAGGTAACCAGCTACACCAAACCTGTATGCACAGGTAAACAGCTACATCAACCTGCATCAACAGGTAACAGGTTACACCAAACCTGCATCAACAGGTAAACAGCTACACCAACCTGCATCAACAGGGAACCAGCTACACCATCCTGCATCAATAGGTTACCAGCTATACCAAACCTGTGTCAACAGGTAACCTGCTAAACCAACCTGAATCATAAGTTAACTAGCTACACCAAACCTGAGTCAACAGGGAACCATCTTCACCAAACCTGCATCAACAGGTAACCAGCTACACCATCCTGCATCAATAGGTTACCAGCTATACCAAACCTGTGTCAACAGGTAACCTGCTAAACCAACCTGAATCATAAGTTAACTAGCTACACCAAACCTGAGTCAACAGGGAACCATCTACACCAAACCTGCATCAACAGCTACATTATAACTGAATTATAATAGATAACAGATGTTGTTTTCATGTATGAGAGAGGAAATAAGGAACATGACATAATTTATTAGTTTTAACTTCTTTTTAAAATACTGAAGGAAAACAATATAGTTTTAACATAATTCTTTACAAAAATATTACATGTAAAGCAACAGATAAATTTAGTACATAACATGTAAAAACACAAACCTTTTATCAGCTGATTTGTGTTCACTATTTCACTATCAAGTATAATCAAGTAAAATCACCCATATTCAACATGTTCAAGAGGCATAAAATCTGTTTAAATTAGTTTTTTAAATAAATCTATGAACCTCTTTGTGAACAGTTTTCCTATATGGAAATGTATAGGAGTCTGCATACAATGATTATAGAAAAAATAAACAACTGAAAGAGAACACATGGCTCTCTAATATTTTTTTTTAGTGAGAAGCTAAATATTGATCACACTATTTGTAAAAATTATACTAAAAGTAAATATAAAATGCTAATAAAAAATAGAACTAAACAAAATTTTCATACCCACCAAAAACCATTTTGATCGTATTAATATTTGGAATGTTTTGACAATTGGGTAGTGGGGGTTATCAATTAGTGACCATTGCTCTCTGTTTTTTTAGTTTTAAATACTGTGAGGACCTAAAAACTACATATGATCAAGATCCAGGTAAATCTCAAAACTACATATGATCAAGATCATGGTAAATTAAATACTTATTTTGATGACAAATCAACTAGTGATATAGCGGCAAACTCTGAAAAAATTCAGTGTCAGTAATCATTCACTTAGAATAGAGACTGGAAACATGAGAAGAAAACAAATGATATTGGTAAACAAGTATTTTTACAACGTAGCAAAAGAATCTATCAAAAATGCTCTCTAAACTGTACTGAAGATGAGGCACAATTTTTGCCCAGTTTATGAAAGTCATAGGTAACAATTTTGTGATAAATTGTATTTAACATATCCTAGTCTGTCTTAGAAATCTTAATTCTAAATTGCTTTTAGTTCGAGTTATGAGCTACGAATATGTTAATTTTTTAACTGTAGTTGCAGACTACCTAGAATCATAGTTTATTTTAAGAAATCCTGTCGGAAAATAAATACTATACTGGTATCTGTCTGATGCATGTTTGTCTTTTGTTGTATGAATGCTTATTGTTTTAATTTATTATGCCTGCAAAGGCCCTGTAATTAGGAAATAAACATATTATTATTAATATTAGTAGCTTTATAATTATATACATCACCAGATGACAGTATAGGAAATGGTTCTTAAATCTATAACAGAAAATTATCACATCACTTTCTATTAGCAAACATACAAAAAAATTGGCAAAAAATATTGTATATGCACTAAAATATGTCTGCTCTATTTTAAAGTACAACCAATAAATACATAATCATATTTAATATTGATCATAAAATATGTATAAATAACTATATTGTCAAAATTATTTTGAATGTCATGTAACGTACAATGTCCGATGTAATATCCAATATATTTTCAAGAATGATGAAATACTTTTTATTTTAAAGTGTACAAATGTATAGTTATTTAATTATGTCACAACAAATAATAAAACAGATCTGATTACAGGTATCACTGTATTATTAAATCTACTATAAAAAATAAAATAATGGAAATGTTTAAATTTAAAGCACAGTCATGCAATAAAATTGCATATCAAATATGTATGTTTTATTGCAGAAAAAATCTGAGATCTAAGATGACCACCACACCTCTAGTCTAAATAAGGATTAGCAGTGATCCTGGCCAAAGGTCATGGGATCCCACTGGGTTCTCCTGCTTCCTAAACCAATAAAAACTGGATGGAATGACATAGCTGTAAAAACTGCTGAACATGACATAAAACCCTAAACTAATTGATTATTATAAAAATAGACTTCATCTGATAGACAAGCTACATAAGTGTAGTCTGATAGACAAGCTACAGAAGTGTAGCTACTGACAAAATCCATTTTTAACCATTGATGTTCATTATTTACATCAATAACCTTCTATGATTGAGATTCATCAATAAAGACCTTTCATTTTGAGGGGGAGTAGGGTTGAGTGATCCTTAACTCAAACTGGTGAATATCAACTTTTTCCATTTGACAGCTTATCTAAATGAAAACCACTTTAATTTATCACCACATAATAAGTTATGTCCCATAATCCTCTTCATATGCAACAAAAGAGTTCCAAGTATGTGCATTTTCGAAACCATTTTTTCCCAATCTGTAATCATTCTGAGCCTCTCTGATTTCTTCATCTGTACACATAACAAAAACACCTGAAGATACAAATATCCTTGTGTGCCTTACCAGATGTAGCAGAAAATGCTTAAATATTATTAAGAATACAAGTTGTTAGAGTAAAAATCAATGAAAACTTGAACAATATGGAATCCATACTAACCAACAACGAAAAACACAAAGGAAAAGTGTGCTCCGTTACAAACAAAATATTAAAATTGTGTCTGTTAGTACTGTAAGTTGATAAAAACATCTATTGTATGAAAATAGATATATTAAAAAATGGTGTATTTCATTTTCTTTGTTATATATATAAAAACTTGCCGATCGCTGGCTATAACAAATCATACCGTTATAGACAGGAAATTGTTCACAAGTAAATTAATAAATTTTGGATGATTGCTCTTCTAATTGTTTACTTTTAATTTCAGTAGCAGCTGCCATACAGTTCATTTATAATTACAATAAGATGTGTATTCATATGTGTTGTTGTTGCAACTATCAAATAAAGTTGTTTTTATCTGACTGTTAACTTTAATTTTAAAATGGCATCAATTTGTTTCAGGAATAGGTAAAACCAAAATAAATAATATTCATTCCTAAAATACATAAATGTTCTGACCTGACTACCTTATACAGAGTGTAATTATTTTATCCTTAATTCTATATATTATAGGACCAGAATTCTTTTAAGGTATTTCTGGTTAATAGCATTGATTTAAAAAATAACCAAAGGGATGATTTGGTCCAAGAACAGCAAAAAAGAAAAAAAGATGTGGTACTGACTTAAATTTTACAAATCCAGGTCACATGACCAGACTAATTTTTAGCATCATTTATAATAGTCCGAGAATCCTCTGCCGTCCAACGCTTTTTTAATTCTTTTTTTTTTTGTGAGGGACGTCAGAGAGCTCTCCATAGGCAAAACAGCGGATTTTGCCACACCGGTCTGGGTCGGCACATTTCGTCGTGTCAGATTTAATAAAACATTTTCATCCAGTTAATCTATATATAATTCGCTTCTTTAGATATTTTTCTCTAGGAATATAATCATCATACATTCAATCAAGCTAATTTAAGCACTGGATTTAAGTCACATTGTTGTCACGTGACTTTTTTTTCAAAATGAAAGTGAAATGTAGGAATGTAAGGGTATCGATGGAAATGAGCTTAGAAATGGACTTTAATCATATTGATTGAAGGTAAGATGATTATATTCCTAGAGAAAAATATCTAAAGAAGCGAATTATATATAGATTAACTGGATGAAAATGTTTGATTAAATCTGACACGATGAAATGTGCCGACCCAGACCGGTGTCGCAAAATCCGCTGTTTTGCCTATGGAGAGCTCTCTGACGTCCCACGCAAAAAAAAAGCGTTGGACGGCAGAGGATTCTCAGACTACATTTATAAATTAATAATTAAAGTTATTTCATCAGTATATACACTAAAATCAGTCTGGGATGTAAGTTTATCTTTGTTTAACATAATCTGACTCCCATTTTGAAGCATTTTCAAAACCATTCTTTCCAGAATGATAATCTAACATGGCTTGTTGTATCTCTTCTTGTGTGTTCATCACAAATGGGCCTGTTAAAAAATTGACATAGAATTACTAATGCAAAATATAAGTTTTGTTACAAAAAATGATTATGGTCAATTGTTTTTTTAATTAGACATACAAGCAATGTTATGACTATCAGTAACTGTTTAACTTAAGCTATTTACACAAAGTCTTAACTTTAAGCTGGAAGAACATTTGAGATGTGAAAAGTTTTTTTTTTAAATTTTTTATGAAATCTTGTATTGCTCTTTGTACTGTTTAATTTATTTCCATTATGTAATTTTTTTATGACAAATCCTGTCTATAAGTCCTTACTGTACGTACACTGTGAATACAAATATTACTTATTAGTGTTGGACTCCAGTCTTAATTGGCAAAGAAGGTCACACAAAACAAATGTCTAAAGGAAGAGATTTTCCTAGTTTTCACCCTTATGTATTATTGTCATAACTGTAACACTACATTTTGTATTAAAAAATTAAGGGAATTAAAAAAAAGCAGGTCATTCCTAAGCAGTAAATTAAAAAATGAAACTTTATCATTTTTTTTCCATAATACATGATGGTTGCATGAAATCTTGGTCTCCAGTCTTCTAAGCAGTTGTCCCCCCTGACATAATTATTAAAATGTACCAACAAAGTGCTATAATTCGTCATTGGTTGATTTCACAAAAATCACTTAAGCCACAAAATAAATGCTGTCCTCTTATGTGCAACATAGTTATAATGGAGGAACAATGCCTTTAACTTAAATGGAGAAAAATGCAATACTACAACAAACAAATCAATACTAACCATGCTGTTTAATACTACAACAAACAAATCAATACTAACCATGCTGTTTAATACTACAACAAACAAATCAATACTAACCATGCTGTTTAATACTACAACAAACAAATCAATACTAACCATGCTGTTTAATACTACAACAAACAAATTAATACTAACCATGTTGTTTGACAGGTTCACCAATAGGTTTACCTCCTATCAATACAAAATGACACACTTCTTTGTTCTGAAACAGGAAAAAAATGAATGAAATGTTATGTTCATACCAACTAGATAAAGGAAAAACATGTCAGGGTGAACACAATTTTTTTTTATATTGATTTACTGATTCTATTACCTCCCCTCTTTTTTTCTGTATGGTCTTTGTAAGTTAATAAACATGGTTGATTCCTTATGTTAGAAACCCAGATACATTTTTGAAAGGAAGTAGATTGATATATTAGCCATGTTTCCTGGTAGCCAGTCAGTATGAGTACATGTAGGTTTAATACAAATCAGTAGAAGAGATATTAACCATACATGGTAGAGTTTTATAAAACATCTCTAATCCAATGAGTGCCTCAGCTTATACTCAACTCAAATATTGCCCTATCAGCTTCCTGGAAAATTTAATTTTGAGGAAAAAATTTAATGACTTGAGGAAAATCACAATTATGAAACTGGACCTAGATACTTCACCATCTTTCAAAGACAGGACAAATAGGGAATTCAAAAAATAATATTATAATGATTATTTAACTATCTCGATTGGATAAATCCAATAATCCAGGAGTAGTGATGTAAAATTATGTTTTCTTTTTAAAAAAAGTAAATTCTCCCAACCCCATGACTAATTAATATGCAGTAATTGGTTTCCTATTTCTTTTTTGCCCAAAGATTTTTAATGAACAGCTCAAACTAATGAAGGGGTCTCTGTGGTCGAGTGGTTAAGGTAGTTTGTCCACTATTGATCACGTGGTCTGTTAACATGGAGATTGCGGTTTTGATTCTAACTGCAGGAAGGCTGTACTCAACACTCCAATCTTAATTGACAAGGATTGGCAGTTTTCCTACCGCAGGTCAGGGTTTTCTCCGGGTACTCCGGCTTCCTCCCCAATAAAAACTGGACGCCATGATATAGCTGAAAAATTGCTGAAAGTGGCGTTGAACACCATCAAACAAACAAACTAATGAACGTTAATTGTAAAACAACTGGCAATAAATATTGAATTCAGATAATCATTTTTCGATAAATTATATAGTTATTGAGAGGACTATTTTTTTGTATGTAAAATGTGCCCTATCACTCATAATTTTAAATCAATCAACAGGTGAAAACCACATATTAACAAGTGAAAAACTGTTTGAATGTTTCATAAAAATTAGAAAATATATTTCAACAAATAAGTAACATGACTAAGTACCAAAAATCTAATTTTTTTTTCTGATATTAATTTGCAGCATGTATAGTCCAACTGTATTCATGCAGTGGAATATCAATTAAAAATTTCTATTACTAATACTGGCAATAATGGCTTCTAGTTTTGAAGCACTAGCTTCTGTGGAAGGACACACAAATATACTGTATGCTGATAGGCTACCAAACTGGATTGATTTTTGTTTGTTTGTTTGAATGGTTTTTAATGCTACTTTTAGCAATTTTTTCACCTATGTCATGGCATCTAGTTTTTATTGGTGGAGAAAACCCCTTCTTATTAAGCTTGACTGACAAGAAAAGACTGTCTCTCAATCAATGTTTACATAAACAAGCTTAAATCAATATAGTTTTTTTTATATTGATTTTTGCAGTTTTTATAGTCCAATCTTATTCTAACTTATTGTTCATGCAATAGAATATCAATCAAATATTTCTAGCACTGGTAAAGGCAATAATGGCTAGTTTTTTATTGGTGGAGAAAACCCTTGATCTTTGTCAATCTGGAACTCAATCAATGTTTACATAAACAAGCTTACAAACTCACCTTATTCTCTACTCTGATTCCATCACCGTTTTGATCTAACACAAGTGTGTAATACGCCTCATGCTCCTTGGCGTGGGTCCCTTCACCTGCAAAATAAAATATAAATGAACAATACGAAAGGTTGGCTGAATTTTGTGTTACAAAAATAAAGTGTAATTGTCTTATTCTATAAATAAGACGTTATCTTTGTTTGTTAATGTGGTTTTATGCCACTTTCAGCTTTATTGCTATTTTGCAGTATTTTCTTTAATCTTTATGTGCGGTATCATCCCATCTCACTCTACTAGCATGAGATGGGCCCATGTCACCTCGCTGTCAGATGTTGTTAAGTAAACACTGTGATGTAACAATGTAACAAAACAGCGATAAACAGATTATTTAGGTTATTTATGAAGCTCAATGGATTTTCTTATCATTTTATCTCAGGGCTGTTGCCCTTCGATGAAATAGAGACTAGCAAATGCATCTCTTTTCAAAAAACATAATTAATAATCCATAAATATCACCTATATCATTTCATCCAGATTTTATTGGTAGAGGAAGCAATATTACCAGGGGGAAACCCCCTTAACTTTCCAAGGAAAATTGGCAAATCTTGTCAATTATATTACCAGGGGAAACCCCTCTGACTTTCCGAGGAAGATTGGCAAACCTTGTCAATTATATTACCAGGGGAAACCCCTGACTTTCTGAGGAAGATTGGCAAACCTTGTCAATTATATTCCCATGGGGAAACCCCCTGACTTTCTGAGGAAGATTGGCAAACCTTCTCAATTATATAACCAGGGGAAACCCCTGACTTTCCGAGGAAAATTGGCAAATCTTACCCCTGACTTTCCGAGGAAGATTGGCAAACCTTGTCAATTATATTACCATGGGGATCTTCTGACTTTCCGAGGAAGATTGGCAAATCTTGTCAATTATATTACCAGGGGAAACCCCTGACTTTCCGAGGAAGATTGGAAAATCTTGTCAATTATATTACCAGGGGGAAACCCCCTCAACTTTCCAAGGAAGATTGGCAAACCTTGTCAATTATATTACCAATGGGAAACCCCTCTGACTTTCCGAGGAAGATTGGCAAACCTTGTCAATTATATTACCATGGGGAAACCTCTGACTTTCTGAGGAAGATTGGCAAACCTTGTCAATTATATTACCATGGGGAAACCTCTGACTTTCTGAGGAAGATTGGCAAACCTTCTCAATTATATAACCAGGGGAAACCCCTGACTTTCCGAGGAAGATTGGCAAATCTTGTCAATTATATTACCAGGGGGAAACCCTCCCAACTTTCCAAGGAAGATTGGCAAACCTTGTCAATTATATAACCAGGGGAAACCCCTGACTTTCCGAGGAAGATTGGAAAATCTTGTCAATTATATTACCAGGGGGAAACCCTCTCAACTTTCCAAGGAAGATTGGCAAACCTTGTCAATTATATTACCAATGGGAAACCCCTCTGACTTTCCGAGGAAGAATGGCAAACCTTGTCAATTATATTACCAGGGGGAAACCCTCTTAACTTTCCAAGGAAGATTGGCAAACCTTGTCAATTATATTACCAGGGGCAAACCCCTCTGACTTTCCGAGGAAGATTGGCAAATCTTGTCAATTATATTACCATGGAGAAACCCCTCTGACTTTCCGAGGAAGATTGGCAAACCTTGTCAATTATATTACCAGGGGGAAACCCCTGACCTTCCGAGGAAGATTGGCAAACCTTGTCAGTTATATTACCAGGGGCAAACCCCTCTTACTTTCCGAGGAAGATTGGCAAATCTTGTCAATTATATTACCAGGGGGAAACCCTCTTAACTTTCCAAGGAAGATTGGCAAATCTTGTCAATTATATTACCAGGGGAAACCTCTCTGACTTTCCGAGGAAGATTGGCAAACCTTGTCAATTTTATTACCATGGGAAACCCCTCTGACTTTCTGAGGAAGATTGGCAAACCTTGTCACTTATATTACCAGGGGAAACCCCTGACTTTCCGAGGAAAATTGGCAAACATTGTCAACTATATTACCAGGGGAAACCCTCTTAACTTTCCAAGGAAGATTGGCAAACCTTGTCAATTTTATTACCATGTGGAAACCCCTCTGACTTTCCGAGGAAGATTTGCAAACCTTGTCAATTATATTACCAGGGGAAACCCCTGACTTTCCGAGGAAGATTGGCAAACCTTGTCAACTATATTACCAGGGGAAAGCCCTGACTTTCCGAAAACGATTTACAAACCTTGTCAATTATATTACCAGGGGAAACCCCTGACTTTCCGAGGAAGATTTACAAACCTTGTCAATTATATTACCAGGGGAAACCCCTCACTTTCCGAAGAAGATTGGCAAACCTTGTCAATTATATTACCAGGGGAAACCCCTGACTTTCCGAGGAAGATTGGCAAACCTTGTCAAAGTTGGAGTAGAGCACTCCTGGCATGCAGTACTCCCCATAACTCCTGCTTCCCTAGGCCTCCACCACTGCCTGCCAAATCATCCTGAGACCCCTACCCTCCTATCTCACCACAAATGACTCTGTTTTCTTCTTTCTTACTACTTGTTTCTCATCCCCAAAATTTCACACCTCAGAAATATGCCAGAGAATCAGTGGGTTGTTATTAGTAACCATTACCGACCACTTACTGCCCTCCAGACAGGGTAAATAAAATCATGAAATAATACCAAGCCTTACTGACCAAATATTGCCCATTCAGACAGGGTATTAAACTCATGCAATAAGTGTTTATTACCAAGCCTTACTGACCAAATATTGCCCTTCCAGATAGGGTATATATAAAGGCATTCCATCCTGAAGGTATTGGTTGATTCAGAACAGCTCCTTGGTCCAGTTTAAAATCCAGATACATGGTTGGTGTCCTGGTGTAAACTGGAGACTGAAATCAATCACATGTATTTATTATATGGTGAAATTTATATAGTCAAACCTGCCAAAGAAACCTCTCTCTTGAGCAATATATTGTTTTCCTGACCTCAATTAAAATTGTAATCTTAGCTGAGCATTTCATATCAATTAACCTGTATGACAACCTGTATTACTTGACATTATTCCAATGTTCCTTTTGGAAGGTCACCTACAACACTAGATTGACTGTAGTTTAAGATTGTGATGCAACTGTCTATACAGTCGGATGCCACTGCAGATGGCATGGTTCAATTGTAATTTAAAATGGTCTGATGCCACTGCAGATGGCCTGTCTCAGAGTGTTTTGATTGTAATTAAAGATGGTCTGATGCCACTGCAGATAGCCTGGTTTGATTGTAATTAAAGATGGTCAGATGCCACTGCATATGGCCTGTCTCGGAGTGTTTTGATTGTAATTAAAGATGGTCTGACACGACTGCAGATGGCCTGGTTTCATTGTAATTAAAGATGGATGGATGCCACTGCAGATGGCCTGTCTTGGAGTGTTTTGATTATAATTAAAGATGGTCTGATGCCACTGCAGATGGCCTGTCTCAGAGTGTTTTGATTGTAATTAAAGATGGTCTGACACCACTGCAGATGGCCTGGTTTCATTGTAATTAAAGATGGATGGATGCCACTGCAGATGGCCTGTCTCGGAGTGTTTTAATTGTAATTAAAGATGGTCTGATGCCACTGCAGATGGCCCGGTTTCATTGTAATTAAAGATGGTCTGATGCCACTGCAGATGGCCTGGTGTCATTGTAATTAATGATGGTCTGATGCCACTGCAGATGAACTGACAAAGACCTCTTAATTATTTGTGCATAAAGGAAAATTAATTAACATTATTTGCTTTAGGCACCAAGTTTTGTTGAGTAATGAGATCCACTTAAAACAAGTGGAATAATTTCAGCAAAATTTCATACAATTTTCAGGATCAGATAAAGGAAATGCACAAACATACCTAAAATAGTCCAGAAATGGGCTTTGCATAATCAGCTAAAAAAAGGCCAATACATTGAATTAATTATCTAAATGAATGTATTACTGAGTGGAATAATTTCAGCAATTTCCGAGTGGAATAATTTCAGCAAAATTACATCGGGGTCAGATAAAGGAAATGCACAAACATACCTAAAATAGTCCAGAAATGGGCTTTGCATATTCAGCTAAACAAAAATGCCAATACATCAAATTAATTATCCAAATGAATTTATTTCCAATTCTTTAAGGCACTGCTTTTTAAATACAGCTCTAATATCAAAATTCCATTGAATAATAAATCTGCTATCCATGCTACAGTTTGGCGCAGCCAGATATTAAAATGAGAACCGATTTCCTCTCCCTCAGTCAAAGTTCATTTACAGTGCCTTTGTCACAGAGTGTATCAGCTGTGTCATTCTATTGTTGACACTAAATGTATTGATACCTAATATTACTGCTTAACTTGATGAAATTGCAATAAACTAAGGTTTATCTCTTGTAAGACAGTCTTAGCTATAGATGAGTTTGGCATTTTGTAATTTTCATCCTGAAAATAAACAAACCTTTATACCAAGAGATTCCCCAGCAATGACCTTGACATAGACTCCATTTTGTTTTGTCTTTGGAATGTCCTTGTCTAATAATTCCTGGTAGGCAGGAGCTATCATTTTATCTTTGCGGGAGAGATTTATCCACAGTTGCAATCCACGTGCCTCTTCCGTTCCATGTGGCATTTCACAATGGACAATTCCACGACCTGCTGTCATCCACTGTAAAATGTTAAATAAAAGGTTCAAAGTGCTTTTTGAACTTAAAAATTTTTTGGCCTGGTAAGATTTCATAAAAGTTTTTTTACAAAGTAGCATCTTTTGATTTCTGCTGTGCAACACCATTCAAACTGGACAATAAGTCTTATGCAGGGGCATGGAGATATATTCATTGTTCCTTCCGTCAATATTATTTTGACTTTGCAGGATTCACTAATGATTTCTGTTCAGTCAACAGGCAGCAATTCCATTTTAATAGTTTTATTCTTTAGTTTTGTTTGTT
This sequence comes from Limnoperna fortunei, assembly GCA_944474755.1. Lineage (NCBI taxonomy): Eukaryota > Metazoa > Mollusca > Bivalvia > Mytilida > Modiolidae > Limnoperna > Limnoperna fortunei. Next base: position 12,872,640 of record OX104115.1, on the reverse strand, counting down.
TGTTTGAATGATGTTTAACGTCCCTTTTAGCCACTTTTTCAGCTATATCATACATGCATGTCGTCCAGTTTTTATTAGGGGATGAAGCCGGAGTACAAATATAGATCTGATTAAAATCAATATAAACAATGTGGCAGCTGTACCCAAACTGTACAACTATTGCAATTTCAGATGTCATCTTCATATGTAATATAACAATTAAGAACTGTTAATTCGGTCAAAATGGTTGATATGGACCTTCTAGAAAGATATTGACCTCCGACTTCATCATCAGCAATATCAATCTACAAGGTCCATATAAAGCATACTGACCTCTTGAAAAGTCCATAACTGATAAATATATGGTGATGCTCAGTGATCCAGCTAGGATTTGAAAATAGAGGGGTGCATGAAAAGAGCACTATTTCATCTACTGGCGTATTGTTTTTGTGTGACTGTTTAAGGAGGGGCCACTTTTGTTGCTATTACTACATGTATTTGAATTAGTATTGAAATTTTACCATGAATGAAAATCGCCCCTTGCTAAAGGTTGTCTAAAACATTTAAAATGATACATGCCACTTCTATAATAAATATCTTATTAACCATGGCTAACAAAACATTTTATAAGTATGCTATTATGCACTTCACCTGAGATGTACCTGTAAATCGCCAGGAGATATAGTTCCTTTGTGACCACAGAAGTCTTCATGCCGAACACCACCTTGCAAGACATAGGTTACCTAAGATATCAGAAAAATAAATAAATAATTTTGTTTGTAATTTCTGAATTGTGACAATTTCTAATTGTTTTTATTTACTGTATACATAAAACTGAGAAATAAAGGTGACTGTGCAACAAAAACGCATAACCTAAAACACTAAATCCGTTTCTAATAGCCTGAAAACAACATTATTTGAAAGGAGATTGAGATTAACATCCTATTTTCTAACTTTTTTGTTATCTATAAAATACCTTACTGTTTCAAATCCTCTGTGCGGATGATCTGGAAATCCTGCCGGTGCTTTGACCTTGAAATCATCTAACAAGAGGAATGGATCAAAGTTTCGAAGCTAAAAGAGATATTACCATTACTGCTAAAGTGTACTAGTATGTTGCTAACTGTTTGGTAATTATTTTGTTCTGTAGTTGTGTGTCCCACGGTTGTGTATTAGTGGTTTTGTAAAAAGAGATTTTATTGCCACTAGGGTATTTCCTTGTCTTTGTGTCCCACAGTGGTTTTGGACTAAGAGATTTTCCTTATCTTTGTGTCCCACAGTTGCCTATTAGTGGTTTTGGACTAAGTCTTTACATGATGCACAAATTGTGAACAAACTTCATAGCTTGTCTACAGGTACCCTGTAAATTGCAAGTATAATCCATAGACAAGTTATGTTCCCTGTTGTTTATAAAGTAACAGGTAAATTACAGTGGACATTGGTTGGCTGTCCACAGTGGACAGGTAGACCAGGCAAAACCCACTGAACATGGACGACTCTGTAGCCGCTACCCAATACTCCATACTCCAGTGTCAGCCTAAATTTTGTTACCATTGGACCAAACCTTTTTCTCCATTGATTTGTTATATGTTACTTGTTCTCGTCCTTAATATAGCTGAAATATTGCTTGCTGGACATAATCAATCAATCATTCAATCAAAGATTATACCCCAGTAGAGCAATCTTTTACGGAGGACTATCAATGCAAATTTGTACATCATATAGACTTAAATCCTCCTGTGTGGTTGAAGTATCCTAGTCAATATTTATTCAATAATTCTTTTGAGTGTTTTAAAATATGGAAAATGAAATATTATCCCCGTATCAGTATTATTTATGAAATTTGATCTAACCTTTAGTTGCACATAAGTACTTAAGATGCGTTTATATTATAAATGGTATTTGTTTTGTGTCATATGAAGAATGATGAAATCGGTAACAAAAGGTCCAAATGTGTTTTATTTTTAAAAGAAAAAGAAACAAAAGATATGCAGTTTGACAAACAACAACGTCACACTATTATGACGTCTCAGCAATATATTCAGTGCCAAAATTTATTTCTTAAACATCTGTTTGAATAAAAAAAACTCTTTTTTGAGAACTGTAGGGTTCTACCAAAGGTAGTACTCTACACCTTGTAAAAAAGCCTCATTTTTATCAAATTTCAATCAAACTTTCTTTTGATAATGATGAAAACGTTACTTTAATGTCCACCATTGTGTTGACAAAGTACTTAAAAATCCATTATTTCAAACTATTACCAGGGATAAATTCATTAAACACGTTCATATCCGTAGATATGGAGATTCTAACACCTTCAGTACCCCTGTACTACCTTCGGCTTCACCTCAGGGCGTACTTGGGGCACTTCAGGTGTTAAAATCTCCATATCATAATAATCTATGGATATGAACGTATATAACTTATAATATCTAATTGTAGCTGCCACAGTCAAACCTGCCTAAGCAACCTTTACAGTAGAGGTACTAGTACCATTACACAAAGTATACCTCATAACTCCCTACACTTCTGCGAACTCTAGCGCCAACTCCTTCGTCTTGTTCCTTGTTTAAAATCGCCTTCTGTACACTTCGTGACGGCATAATGATGTCACGTGTTCCAAGCAAACAAATATCTGATCTGTTTCTAATGTAAGTGTATGGAAAATTGAACTGAACTCCCTTTACAAGTTTTCCAAAATTTGTTAGACAGAAAAGAATTGCTGTGAAGTCAGAAATTCTTTTTATTAACATCCAACCTGCAAAACAAAACTGTGTTCTTCAACAAAGGTATTGAATGGGTAACCAGATTTTTATGTAATATTTAAACTACTTTACCATTGTGGACAAAATATTTCTCATCACTGGTGACTGTCATTCTCATCTGTTGATTGGTTCAAAATAATAACATCATAAACAAACAATGTTTGTTTGAAGTATATTTATTAGTTATGTCTATTAAATTTGAGGTTGAGAGAATTTTTATTTGATTTCGTAAATTTACTACATTTTAGAATTAGAGAAACAGAATCTTACATTTGTACTGTTGGATTATCAGATTTCTCGAATACAGATAATTAATTTATGAATTAGTAAAATTGTTCTGACAATTCCATCATTTAGCTAACCGATGGTCCAATAATCCAGTCGTACAAAATTAAGATTCTCTTCCTTTAAACATTTACGTTAGATGACATAAATTTGCTTTTATTTGATTGGCTAATACAACAGAAATATTACTGGATAGATTTATATGTTCATTAAATTTTTTTTTAACTGTTAAAGTTTTAAATTGTTTTTGAAATGTTATATTAACCATGACTACAGATAACTCTTCTGATCTGTACGAATCATTACATATTATGATTTTTAATTAGGACTAAGTGTAATGAGAGACCTTTTTTTTCTTGCAGGTTTTACATATTTATCCAGTCAAAATCAACTGGGCTAAAGGAGTACTTTTCTAACTCCTGGGTTCGCATCTGGCTCGTAATACAAATGTCCCAGGTTGGATAAAGGTGGTTACAGTGATGTTGTTTCAAGATCCCCATTTTCATTGAAAAACAATTAAACAACTCCCAATTGAGGATGACCAGATATGGGTATGATGATTATTTGTATGGAGTCGGGAGCCAAATGAGAATAGCCAGTCAAAAGGAGTACTTCTTTAGCTCACTTAGCACTAAGCAGGCTGGCTAGTGGTTATACAGAGCTCCAGGTTCATTGTTGACATTGATGTTTCATCCAGTATATTGTTCCAAAAGCATTTTTTTTTTATTTAAAACATTTATTTAGTATGGAATAACTTACATTTGAACAAATTAAAAAACACCTTTAGTACATGTATACTGACATCAGAAATACAACTAGATTTTGTTTAAATAAATTTAAACAAAAAAACAGTTATTTTACACTGGAACCACAGTACTCTTGTTAAACATAAATAAGCATAACTAAACAAGTTTATTATTGAAGATTATTTCCTTTGGTTTAAAATAATTCTTCTGATTATCTCCCTTTGGCTATTTCTGTCATCATATGTTTGTGGTATATTTATTACATAACACTTACTGTTGGTGTTTGGGGGATAATTATAATAACAGCTGAAATGTTAACCAAAGGCATTGAGTGGTACCAGTTCAATGTACAACAAAAAATTTCTCCCACCCATGGCACACATTCTTTAGCACTAACAAATGTGTCTATATAATCAAACATTTATGTTTTCTTCGTACTTTATCATTTTTTATTTAATTTTGTTTATCTGCTTTGAATTTTGAAAAAAAAATACCAAAAATGTTGTATTTTTAATATGTAATACTAAACAGAAGGCCTTCAAAGTCAACTGGTTTATGATCAACTGTAATACACCACACAGGACAGTGTAATTATATTCATATAAAATCATTCGTGTCAGTGCTCTATGACAAACTTTTCTTAAGCTTACATCTTACCAACAGATATGCTTTAAACTGCTTTGGAAGTTTTTGTATCTAAGTATGTATATCATACAGGATTTACAGGTTCAAAATTCAGAACAATGTCATTAGAAAGCAAAAATACACAGAAATAACCATGGCCAAACATCTCATGAAGATGGCACCAACTTAAGATAGCTAATGTTTGTTATTCTGTATGGCCATTTTTTATTCATGTCAGATTACTACTTACCTAATAAAATATTTGATCTATATAGAACGCATCCACATCTTGTTTGTAAACATGCAAATGGGAGATAATCAAATAAACATTGTGGGAAAGGGGAGTTAATTCACTTTTCTTTCTAGTGATACTACGATTCGTGTTAATTAGAGTTAAACGTTGTTGTTGGCAAATATTCTGCAATAAAAAGGGAACCATAAGTTACCAATTGTATGCATACTTAAAACATTCCAAACTTAATTAAGCTATTTTGTAAATATCTTTTCGAGCATTCTTTTTCTTATACCATAAGGCGACTTAAATAAATAACGATGTTTATCAAATATTGACATAAAAAGATAGTCCGATGATCCTTAAAAGTTTGTCACAGCTAAGCAATTTTTAACTTCTGTGTAGCCTTTCCATACGGCACCTTTAATAACAAACAAAAATAATAAGTATATATAAATGATCCTCTCAAGTCCTGGTTTTTTGAGTTCACTCTGAACCCCTGACTTGGAAGTATGTTGAAAGATCAAACTCCATTTAAAGGAAAGACAAGAACAATGAACTGACAATTCAACTAAAAAACAACAAAAGAGTTCAGAAGGGTAGATGTTTTCTGCCTCTTCAGTGACACTCACCTTGCTGAATTCAGAAGGGTAGATGTTTTCTGCCTCTTCAGTGACACTCACATTGCTGAATTCAGAAGGGTAGATGTTTTCTGCCTCTTCAGTGACACTCACCTTGCTGAATTCAGAAGCCTTGTAGATGTTTTCTGCCTCTTCAGTGACACTCACCTTGCTGAATTCAGAAGCCTTGTAGATGTTTTCTGCCTCTTCAGTGACACTCACCTTGCTGAATTCAGAAGGGTAGATGTTTTCTGCCTCTTCAGTGACACTCACCTTGCTGAATTCAGAAGCCTTGTAGATGTTTTCTGCCTCTTCAGTGACACTCACCTTGCTGAATTCAGAAGCCTTGTAGATGTTTTCTGCCTCTTCAGTGACACTCACCTTGCTGAATTCAGAAGGGTAGATGTTTTCTGCCTCTTCAGTGACACTCACCTTGCTGAATTCAGAAGGGTAGATGTTTTCTGCCTCTTCAGTGACACTCACCTTGCTGAATTCAGAAGCCTTGTAGATGTTTTCTGCCTCTTCAGTGACACTCACCTTGCTGAATTCAGAAGCCTTGTAGATGTTTTCTGCCTCTTCAGTGACACTCACCTTGCTGAATTCAGAAGCCTTGTAGATGTTTTCTGCCTCTTCAGTGACACTCACCTTGCTGAATTCAGAAGCCTTGTAGATGTTTTCTGCCTCTTCAGTGACACTCACCTTGCTGAATTCAGAAGCCTTGTAGATGTTTTCTGCCTCTTCAGTGACACTCACCTTGCTGAATTCAGAAGCCTTGTAGATATTTTCTGCCTCTTCAGTGACACTCACCTTGCTGAATTCAGAAGCCTTGTAGATGTTTTCTGCCTCTTCAGTGACACTCACCTTGCTGAGTTCAGAAGGGTAGATGTTTTCTGCCTCTTCAGTGACACTCACCTTGCTGAATTCAGAAGCCTTGTAGATGTTTTCTGCCTCTTCAGTGACACTCACCTTGCTGAATTCAGAAGGGTAGATGTTTTCTGCCTCTTCAGTGACACTCACCTTGCTGAATTCAGAAGCCTTGTAGATGTTTTCTGCCTCTTCAGTGACACTCACCTTGCTGAATTCAGAAGCCTTGTAGATGTTTTCTGCCTCTTCAGTGACACTCACCTTGCTGAATTCAGAAGGGTAGATGTTTTCTGCCTCTTCAGTGACATTCACCTTGCTGAATTCAGAAGCCTTGTAGATGTTTTCTGCCTCTTCAGTGACACTCACCTTGCTGAATTCAGAAGCCTTGTAGATGTTTTCTGCCTCATCAGTGACACTCACCTTGCTGAATTCAGAAGCCTTGTAGATGTTTTCTGCCTCTTCAGTGACACTCACCTTGCTGAATTCAGAAGCCTTGTAGATGTTTTCTGCCTCTTCAGTGACACTCACCTTGCTGAATTCAGAAGCCTTGTAGATGTTTTCTGCCTCTTCAGTGACACTCACCTTGCTGAATTCAGAAGCCTTGTAGATGTTTTCTGCCTCTTCAGTGACACTCACCTTGCTGAGTTCAGAAGGGTAGATGTTTTCTGCCTCTTCAGTGACACTCACCTTGCTGAATTCAGAAGGGTAGATGTTTTCTGCCTCTTCAGTGACACTCACCTTGCTGAATTCAGAAGCCTTGTAGATGTTTTCTGCCTCTTCAGTGACACTCACCTTGCTGAATTCAGAAGCCTTGTAGATGTTTTCTGCCTCTTCAGTGACACTCACCTTGCTGAATTCAGAAGGGTAGATGTTTTCTGCCTCTTCAGTGACACTCACCTTGCTGAATTCAGAAGCCTTGTAGATGTTTTCTGCCTCTTCAGTGACACTCACCTTGCTGAATTCAGAAGCCTTGTAGATGTTTTCTGCCTCTTCAGTGACACTCACCTTGCTGAATTCAGAAGCCTTGTAGATGTTTTCTGCCTCTTCAGTGACACTCACCTTGCTGAATTCAGAAGCCTTGTAGATGTTTTCTGCCTCTTCAGTGACACTCACCTTGCTGAGTTCAGAAGGGTAGATGTTAGAATGATTGATATAATTTCTTTGAATTATATCGCTTAATGTATTATTTACATCCTACATATAACGCTACACGGAATTCTTCTGCCTCTGTTGAGAACATATTTCGAAATTCTCTCTCTTTTTTTGTGATCAAAATTGAAAATGAAACGAAATTTGTGAAATATTTGCAGTATAGAGGCAGAAAAATTCGGTCTACCATGACGCCTGAAGTGCAGAACGAAAACTAGCATATCCTTACATGCTGTTATTACGGCTTTTATTTTACTCGTTGTACATACAATGTATTGATGAACAGACCATTAACAACATTTTCTTTATAATATTAACTCCACTCAACATTTCTATATTTTCAATTTCAATAAGTTTTAAATATTTGAGTGTGTGACTTTATTCGTTTGATGTTTATTCTTTTGTTGTATTAAGGTGTCAATAGCGACCTCAAATTTAATCATATAATGACTTGTCAAAACTTCGAAATCTTCTGGTGGGATTTGATATGTTAAAGTGTTAAAACAACAAGGTTTTATATGCAATAAAAATAAACTTAGGAATTTTTTTTTCATCAATTACGCACCCCTACGCATGGTTTGGTACGGCAATAAAGCAACGCACCTGATTTAGTCGTAAAATGACCAACAATACGCGAAGTAAGAACCCCTGTAAAATTATACTCTTTTATTTACTATGTCGTGAATGTAATGTTTATGTACGACACAGTATATAATAAAGGGATGTTGGGCCTATTACACTTTTAAATGAAATTGTTTCTTTTATAAAGAAACAAGATGACATTTTGTCAAAACTGTCACATAATCTAATCTCAATGTAGCCTTTTGACAGTAATGAGTTTTTGGGTCGTTTAATTTCAGTGTTATCTATTTATCTTCATTTTTCCTATCTTTATGATCCGTTTGTTATTAAAACTCTGTGCGAAATATGATGCCTGTTTCATTATAGAAATTGATATTGGGTCACCAAAATTAAATTCTGTAAAATAAAATTTGTACCATGTGTGACCCAGTAATGACTTATTAAATGAATAGACTTTGGAAAAAGACACATCTCTTTAAGGGACAGACCATTTAACTTGAAGGGGGGGGGCCTTGGTTTTTTGTTTTGGTCAGAAAATTATATATTTTTTCTAAGAAAAATAATATGTTTTTCTTTATTATAAATAATAAAGAAAAAAATATTATTTTTCTTAGATCAATATTTCACAATGAGACATGTCAGACTAGTTACCAAACGAGTGAATACACACTGTAAATTCATTTATTTGCTTTTTATTCCATAAAAAAAATTATCCTGACCCCAAGTGCCTGTGAATGTTATCACATGCCTTTCGTCAATCGGATCACCTCGGTTATTTCCGCCTATGGTCGCTTTCTCGACCCTTGACGGAAATGACCGAGAGATGTTCCGATTGGCCTTTCGTAAGCGCTCGGAATTTACCGGAATTGTTTACAAATATGGCGTCCTATGACGTCGATGCAGCAGACGACCTGCAGGACGATGAACCTTTGGACTATATAGATTCTATGAAAAACTTAAATACCAAAAGACAAGCAGTAGACTAAGTGATATAAATATATTATCAAAATGGCTTAAAAGTAATTCCGACTACCGAAATGTGGAAGATATTCCGGTAGCAGAATTTGACAAGATTTTGGCCCGATTAAGCGATTTTTTATGAAAGTTGCCAATGTGACAGCTACTAGTACGCCATATGAACCAGGAACTGTAAGATCTTTCCAGAGCAGTATCTGTAGATATTTGACAGAAAAGGCAAACCTTAATATCATCCGAGATCCAGGATTCCATCATTCACGAGAAGTTCTATCGGCAAAACTGAGTGAAAGAGTTGAAGTCGAAGGGACTGGGAAACAAAAAAAGATTGATTGATTGATTGGAAGTCTGCTTTACGTCCAGCGAGCAGTATTTCAGCTATATTCAGGACGGGAACAAGTTAACAAACAATAAATCAACGGAAAATGGGGGTGGGATGGGTCACAGGGAATACAATTTTGACTGCTACTGGAAGAGTATGGAGTTTTGGGTAGGGGCGGAAAATTTAGGTTTTTTGTAGTGGCTACTCTTTTTCGAAATCTACAAAAGGGGTCTTTATCGTGCAAGGAGCGTGGCACTCTCCAAACACGTTAACCACTACGGTCCGCGGTCATGCTTTCCGTATTATGACCTGACAACCCCCCCCCCCCCCCCAACGAGAGGGTCTCCCCTATCCGCCACCTGGGGACGAGCTGGGCTGCTCTGTTGGTCGAGCACTGGGAACCCTCCAAGTATGGTCCCAGAACAAAAAAAAAGGAAATCAGAACCATTCACAGCAGAAGAAGTAAAATTCTTGTACGAAAAAAACCAGCTAGGCAGAGGTAATTAAAATAACTCTGGTAAAACACAACAGATTTGCACATTTAACTGTCAACAAAAAAATTCTTAAAAATTAGTGATATAAAATATAAGATAGTATCATAAAAGTTAACATTATACAATAATATTGTTTGTATGACTACTTTTACAATAATAAAACTGTAACAAAAACACAAATATATAAATTGTGTAAAAAAGATGTATTTTTTTTTATTACAGGAATCTGATGCGCCGTTTTATTTAGGGGTTGCACGACAATTTACTGATGGCATCTGGTATTTACAACAGCCCATGGGGAAAAACACTCTTTCGGGCTTTGTCAAAGAAATGTGTGCAGCAGCTGGTATCCCAGGTCTTAAAACAAAACCATAGTGTCGGAAAAACAACAGTAACCGCGCTTGCTCATGCAAATGTTCCTCCTACTCAAATCATGCAAGTTAGTGGGCACAAAAATGTTCAGTCCATTAACGAATATTGTAGTGCATCTTTAGAACAGCAGTAAGAAATGTCGTATATATTGTCCAATGTTGGTAGTGGGGGCATTGTAAAACATAAAAAACTCAAAAGTGTACAGGTAGTTGAAAATGACATGATCACTAACAAATATGATAATGAGAATGACATAAGTTTTAATGATGACATGCCTTCAGAAGATGACCAGCAGCTCTTATCTGCCTCACAAGAAGCTGAATTAAGAATTGTCTTGGAAGATATAACAAAGTTTGAGTCAGTTTGTAATAATGATGGTCCAGTTACAAAATTTAGCGAGGTTCCGGAAGTTGTCAATAAAAAATTTAAAGATAAGATTGTACATATGTTTGCTGGCACACAAGTTACTGGAAATATAACAATCAATTTTTCAGGTTAAACTTGTGACATATGGACCATTTTCTTGTTATATCTTAAAATAATAATATATTAGTAATAGTATTGATATATCTTAAAATTGCTAAATATAATGTTGTGTCTTCAAATAGATATTCAAGTATCTGTTTTATTTTCCTCTTGAGAAGCATATGATAAAAAGACCATTACATGCCATTTTTGATTTCATATGCATTATTAGCCTTCGGTTGATATTGGCCAATATCAAACCTAGGGCTAATAATGCATATGATATCAAAAATGGCATGTAATAATCTGATATTTATATAGAATGTTTATTGTTTAATTCCTTGGATATTTTATTGACACCGTAGGTATGCTGATACAAAATCAAACGAATTGTATTTCAAATGGAAGAACAGAGTAAGTAAATATGTGTAGTTACTAGAAAAAGATGATTGATTAATGAACTTGTGTTTACTTATAAAAGAAAAATAGAAAATTAAAGAAAACCTACCGAATAACATTAGCCAAAAGTCAAGGGACAGTTACAAATCCGGATATAGACATATAAACATACACAGCGCAACACAAAAAACAACGAGAGTTACCCAAACCCAATAAAAACCATGTGTGCACTCCGGTGTTCCTTACGAGGAAGCAGTGCCTGCCTCTCAATGAGACACCCGCCGAGTTACTCATTGTCATGTCCAGGAAAAAGTCAAATTTCACTTGCACGAGTGGTTTTATTATTTTTTAAATTTTATATTTGACAAAAACAATATAATTAATATATCTAATAATTATATTATTCAACTATGATAAATCTGACATAAATGATTCCACGTAGTTACTATAAATTAACATTTCTCGAAAATTATTTAACAATTCTTCACGTCTGACGCTGTAAGGTCTCTGAAAGACTTACGCGTTCTTACCTTTGACAAAGTTGACTTATTCCTCAGTACAAGATGGCCGCCACTAATGTATGGAGTAAAATAACTATGCAAATTCCCCACTCAGTACTAGATATCATTAACATGTGGATAAAATATTTTATCATCTTTTAACTTCTTAACATTACTGGTCAATTGGAATCCAAAATGGCCGCTATCGAGGGGCATATTTAACATGTGGTGCAATGGAAATTACATGCTATGTTCCCTTTGGAATGTTACTATTGAAAGACCGAAATACTAAATTGTATGGATGATTTTAATTATGGCGTGCCACTGGTACATGCATGCATGACCCGTTGTATGGGGCAAAACAATATCAATTGCTTTTATAAAAGATAAAAATGATTGCTAAAATAATTAAACAACAAAATTAAAATTCCAAAATGCCTGTGAGATATATCGGCTGGTATATCCATCCTTTGGTTGCCTGTGAGATGTATCGGGTGGTATATCCATCCTTTGGTTGCCTGTGAGATATATCTCGGTATATCCATCTTTTGGTTGCCTGTAAGATATATCTCGTGGTATATCCATCCTTTGGATGCCTGTAAGATATATCTCGTAGTATCTCCATTCTCTGGTTGCCTGTGAGATATATCTCGTGGTATATCCATCCTTTGGTTGCCTGTGAGATATATCGGCTGGTATATCCATCCTTTGGTTGCCTGTGAGATATATCGGGTGGTATATCCATCTTTTGGTTGCCTGTAAGATATATCTCGTGGTATATTCATTCTTTGGTTGCCTGTGAGATATATCTCGTTGTATATCCATCATCTGGTTGCCTGTAAGATATATTTCGTGGTATATCAATCCTTTTGTTGCCTGTGAGATATATCTCGTGGTATATCTATCCTTTGGTTGCATGTGAGATATATCCCTTGGTATATCCATCCTTTGGTTGCCTGTAAGATATATGTCGTGGTATATCCATAATTTGGTTGCATGTGGAATATATCTCGTGGTATATCCATCCTTTGTTTTCCTTTAAGATATATGTCGTGGTATATCCAATCTTTGGTTGCCTGTAAGATATATCTGGTGGTATATCCACCCTTTGTTTGCCTGTGAGATATATCTCGTGGTATATCCATCCTTTGGTTGCCTGTGAGATATATCTCGTGGTATATCCATCATCTGGTTGCATGTGAGATATATCTTGTGGTATATCCATTCTTTGGTTGCCTGTGAGATATATCTCGTAGTATCTCCATCCTCTGGTTGCCTGTGAGATATATCTCGTGGTATATCCATCCTTTGGTTGCCTGTGAGATATATCTCGTGGTATATCCATCTTTTGGTTGCCTGTGAGATATATCTCGTGGTATATCCATCCTTTGGTTGCCTGTGAGATATATCTCGTGGTATATCCATCCTTTGGTTGCCTGTGAGATATATCTCGTGGTATATCCATCCTTTGGTTGCCTGTGAGGTATAACTCGTGGTTTATCCATCCTTTGGTTGCCTGTGAGATATATCTCGTGGTATATCCATCCTTTGTTTTCCTTTAAGATATATGTCGTGGTATATCCATCCTTTGGTTGCCTGTAAGATATATCTCGTGGTATATCCATCCTTTGGTTGCCTGTGAGATATATCTTGTGGTATATCCATTCTTTGGTTGCCTGTGAGATATATCTCGTAGTATCTCCATCCTCTGGTTGCCTGTGAGATATATCTCGTGGTATATCCATCCTTTGGTTGCCTGTGAGATATATCTCGTGGTATATCCATCCTCTGCCTGCCCGTGAGATATTTCTCGTGGTATATCCATCCTTTGGTTGCCTATGAGATATATCTCGTGGCATATCCATCCTCGGGTTGCCTGTGAGATATATCTCGTGGTTATCAATCCTCTGCTTGTCTGTGAGATATATCTCGTGGTATATTCATCCTCTGGTTGCCCGTGAGATATATCTCTTGGTATATCTATACTGTGGTTGCATGTGAGATATATCTCGTGGTATATCCATCCTCTGGTTGCCTGTAAGATATATCTGGTGGAACCGGAAGAAAAATGAATACACCAGCTGCTTTCCATATTAACCATACTTGTCGAATTGTAATCTAAGATTGCTGCCACCGTGAACATACCTGCCGTAAGACCATTCAACTAATACTCACAGCTTCTAAGTTTGTCATATTACTTGACTCGATATGCATCTTAAAAACTTAGTACAAAATGATGTGCACGACTGAGGATTTTTAGACCATACCAACGTCCAGTATTCAATAACTGAGCATGACAATGATGTGAGTCAATTAAGGACATGATTTAAAGTGAACGACTAGAGGATTTTCAGACATATAGCGTTCCTTTTAATATAAAAGTTAGTGTATAATGTTGAAAAAACACTGACCAGTTGCATATTTTGACTGGAAACAATTGTCGCTTTATTTTTTAAATGAAGTTAAATTGTGTAAGAACAGTCAAAATCATCAAATTTAATATAGACAAAGAGAAGAAAAAATGGTGGTCTTCTGTTGTGAATTATCTGAAAATTATTCATAGCGCATGTCAATAAATATATAATCTATTGCTTTCGTTAATTTAATGTTATTATTTTGTTTTTGTTATATCTATAAATGGTCAAGGTCTGCACGGCCTTGACTCATACAAATGTACCTATACACCCTCGCGTATAATATTGATATTATTTATTTATGTGGTGAACCTACATGTAATGTAAATATACAAAGATGATATCAACCCTATTAAAGCCGGTAAAACCGACGATCAGTTTAATCTTTACACTCTATAATTTTTTCCTATTTGTTATGTACTTTTTTGGCGATGACATATGTTACTATTTCCATAAATTTCCATTTTAATTTACATATAATTGTCTTTTTACAACTGTATATCTTGTAATCTAATGTTCATTCGGGTTTATCTCGAATCAAACAAAAAATATTCATCGATTTAAAATAACCAACAGCCATTTTTATGTTTCATCAAGTTAGAAATTATCGTGTGATTTGCCTTTGATCCGGGTATTTTATCTTCTGCACCAGAGATTGAATTATGAAATAAAACCTGTATTTTCCCACCTTTGAAAGCCGTGAAGCTATTTCATTAAATTGTATCAATATTCTCGTTGTGTTTACAAAGGTACAAAGCAATCATTCCACAGAAGTGGGTTGATCATTTAGATTGCATTTCACACGTTTTTTCCTTCCAGTCTTGACTATTATTGCACTTTATAGACAACGTTTTAGATCAGGTAATTCCAAAGGGACAGAATTACAGGTGTAACTTATTTTTATTAGAAGAAATTTCAAATAAAAAGACGAGACTATCAATTTTTAGGAGATATTTATATGAAAAGTTCTGATTTTTCTCGATGTCGAATCGAAGCAGACGTACATTAAATGTACCCAGAAGACCTAAAATTTATAGTTTGTTTGCTCGTTCAACATCTGTACTGTTATACTTAGATGACATCAGAGCAACAACCGACCATTAATACATTCACAAAAAAAAGAAGAAAATCCTGATTGACTCATTGTAGGCGTGGTAAGTAATTATGGACTGGAAAAAGTTTTCGACGATACAAACAATGAATTAATCTTAAAATTCTCATTCAATTTGTACCACAAATTAGAACAAGGATAAATTAGTTGAAACAATTTTGTAATCATCCTTAAAGATGTCAACTCGTAACAAAATACTGAAATTGGAAAAAAAGCACAATATACAAAGACGTACCGGTTAAACAAATAGCGTAACATCGAAAATACTTTGGACAAATTCTTCAATAAATAAGAATAAATAAAAGGACGAGCCACAAGAACTGCACAAATACTAAGGATGAGCCGCAAGAACCACACAAATTCTAAGGACGAGCCGCAAGAATCAAACAAAACTGAGGACGAGCCGCAAGAACTACAAAAACTGAGGACGAGCCGCAAGAATAACAAAACTGAGGACGAGTCGCAAGACCACACAAAATCTGAGGATGAGCCGCAAGAATCACACATAACTGAGGACGAGCCCGTAGAACCACACAAAATCTAAGGATGAGCCACAAGAACCATACATAACGGAGGGCATGCCGCAAGAATCACAAAAAACTGAGGACGAGCTGCAAGAATCGCACAAAACTGAGGACGAGCCACAGGAACCACACAAAATCTAAGGACGACCCACGGAAGCTTTACTTACACTAAGAAGGAGCCACAGGAACCACACAAAAAAAAGGGCGAGCCACAGAAACCGCTCAAAAACTAACGACGAGCCACAGTAACCACACAAATACTGAAAGACGATCCACAAGAGCCACAAAATACTAAGAACTAGCTACAGAAGCTACACAAAACCAAAGGACGAGCTACATTAACCAAATAAAATTTACCAGTAATACAAATGTCTTAACATTGACAAACTCAACGGAAAGACAATCCTGTGAAAAAATTTGGACAAATTCTTTGATGAATGAGAATAAATATAAGGACAAGCCAAAAAACCACACAAAATCCGATGAGCCAAATAAACCACTCAAAATCTAAGGACGAGCCACATAAGCTGCACGAAAAATTAAGGACGAACCACATGAACCAGACAAAATCTAAGGAAGAGCCACATAAGCTGCACAAAAACTAAGGACGAGCCACATGAACCAGACAAAATCTAAGGACGAGCCATAGGAGCCACACAAAACTAATAACATGCCACATGAACCACACTAACAGAGGTTGTCTCTGTAACCTGGGACCATACTGGTAGCGTTTCTAATGATAGACCCACAGAGCTGTTCAGTTCCTCTCCAGGTGGTGGATAGGGGAGGTCCTCTCGTTGAGAGGTTGTGACGTCATAAAACGGAAAGCATGACATCGAACTATAGCCATAGTTTTTAAGTCCAAGATGTAAAAGGGACCTAATAACCTAAAAATGACGTTCCAATAAACAAAACAATACCAGATCTTATTCAGCAGACCTCATCTGTACATCAGGGGCCTCGGTGGCCGAGTGGTTAAGGTAGTTCGTCTACTATTGATCACGTGGTCTGTCAACACTGAGATTGCGGGTTCGATTCTCACTGCAGGCAGGGTGTACTCGACTCCAATCTTAATTGACAAGGATTGCCAGTTTTCCTACCGCAGGTCGGGGGTTTTCTCCGGGTACTCCGGCTTCCTCCCCCAATAAAAACTGGACACCACGATATAGCTGAAAAATTGCTGAAAGTGGCGTTAAAACACCATTCAAACAAAAAAAATTAAAACAAATCATCTGTACATCAAATATTCCAGAAATAAATTACATGTATATTGAGCACAAAAATGTAATTTTTTTAATGTTTGAACTTGTTGGCAACGTATTTTGTGTTTAATGTTGTCAAATCATTTGACGATTTGTTTTATTACAACGCTAAATATAAGCTGTTTGGAATTGTATCAGGGCAAACACAAGTCTTGTGTAATGCGTGTTTTAATATATCTGCTTTGCAATATTTAAATAAACAAATACCTAGCAATAATCGAAAGAACAAAATCTACGTACAAAATTACAAAGCCATGACTTAAAGAAAACTCAAGAATAAAATAAGCAACAAACACTCAAGGTAAACAACCATATAAAAATTGTAGTGTCTTTGGCTTGAACTGTTTGGGATTGAAACTATTAGCAGTATATATGAGATACATGGGGGTCCGAGCTTAATTTGTAAATGCCGGAATGACATCCTCAAATGTAATCTACTAAAACGAGGGTTCTAGGGCATACCTTATTGGTTGGCAGCGCAAGAAACATCCTTATCGTTAAAATCTTAAGATTTGCCCCCAACGCGTTCCTCATGTGATGTAACTTGCGTGATGTCTTCTCATTAGTACGTGTTAAGCTGGTGTACTACAACCTGTTATTGTACAGACACAGTTTATGTTTCATCAAAGTTATAGATATAAAAAGGTTTAGAAAAACTTTATCTTGTTCGGAAACAAAAAACACGGTAATTACGCGTTTCCTTTACAAAATTATAAGTGTCATGCAACTTCATTTTACTTCAATTACAGGGTGATTTTGCAAATTTTACAATACATTTATTTTCCGTGAAAACATTGATATTTGTTTAATAGACACAAAAAATATTTATTTATTTATTTATTTATTTATTTATTTATTTATTTATTTATTTATTTATTTATTTATTTATTTATTTATTTATTTATTTATTTATTTGTTTGTTTGTCCTATGATGTTAAATATATTAACTATTATGTAGAATTAACTAAATGTTCTCATGATATCTATTATTACAGTATACCACAAATTTTTCTTTACTACAAAAGCAGTCAAAACTTATGTGAATTCCAACTGGCTCTTAGTGAAACACCAAAATACTACGAAGTAATCGTAATTTATAATCATTGTTTTGGCATATGTAAAGAAATTACAGACCCTCTAAGAGACAGAAAAATCAAACACAGCTGAACTACTCCGTATTAATGATAAATTTTGACCTAAACAAGGACATTAAAAGGAAATTTTAATTCTCCTTAATGAAGATACCATGTTGGGGACATGACTTTACCTTGTCGGTGAGGGTCTATATAGAACAGATCACTTGTTATTATTTTTGCATTGTTTTAATTTAACGTTTGCCCTTTATAAAAAAGGTACTATTTTCAACTCTGTTGTACCATACTGTAAAGGCTACAGAGCTGCCCAGCGCGTTCCTAGGTGGCGGGATGGGAAGGTCCTCTCGTTTTAGGGGGGGGGGGGGGGGTTCAGGTCATAATACCGCGGAGGGAAATCGGGGAATTGTTTGTAGAGTTCCACGCTCTATGCACGATAAAGACCACGTTTGTAGATTTACAAAAGAGACCCGACAGGCTTATTCTTCGTCCATACCCAATGCTCCATTTTTTCCAGAGGCAGTCAAAATTTTGTTCCCGATGTCCCACCCCTTCTTCTTGTTTATTTCTTGTTTTTTATTGTTCTCGTCCTGAATATAGCTGAAATATTACTCGCAGGACGTTAATCAATCAATCAATCAATATTTATTTCCTAGCGTTACCGAGCTCGAACATATGTTTAAAAATCCGAGTTTTGTGATTTTGTGATGGGAGAATCCGATTAGGGTTCTATGGTTCTTTATTTCATCCGCCATAACTGTGTGTGTCCATACCTGAAACATTGCTGAAACAGGCGTTCAAACAAATTTCCTGTATTTTTTGCATATCAGAAAGACTAAAGCTAACTAAATCGATATCAATCGCTGTAACAGGGTTGCAGTTACAAACAGTTTGTCGAGGTCTAACGTCCACTAATTAGAAATCTATCGTAATAAGCTCCAGTGTGATTGCTATATGTCAATAAAGCGGGTGCAATTAACATCTATCTGTTATGTTAGTGTATGGTAGATGAATTTAAGCCAATTCTTATTTAATACAGTATAATTTATCCTAAATTTGGTCGCTAAACAAAGAAACCCATATACATCCTCCTAGATAAGGACAAAACTTATCAGTGGGACATCCAGCCATCTCTAGGATACGGTAATCAGGGATGTATTTCACATAGAGATCCTTCCCTTATCCAAACACTAGAAATAAATACGTGCGTCTGTTGTACTCTAATACAAGATAAACTCATTTGTGTTTTTGACCCATGATATGTATTTGATTCTAATTTACAATAAAATTATGTGGATAATGGAAAGAATGTGTCGGAAAGGGATTTGTGATTCTGAATTGTAATTGACAATTGATCTCTTATCAATGGATAAGTATCGAGTAGAGATCAGATTTTCGGTAAAATTAAAAGTAATAAAATATCATGGCTTACGATTGTCACATTATATCATGGACAGTAATATATTATCGAAGGCTAGTGGCTTCTGCTTGTTATATAAATTATATATGTGGGCTTATACATGAGTTGTAATATTTTATTCCTTCTTGTGGGGTCTCTTTAGGGTTATGGTACGGGTATGCAGTCTTTTGGCCATGCAAATGAGGTACCTTAAAAATTGATATCCGAAAGCTTCTGTTGGTCCAGCGGTTCCCGACTGTAGGGAAGTTAGATGTCTCATTTCCTATAACACGCTAAAATAATATTTATTTAATTTACTTATAAGATATCTTTTATTTTTATATCTTTCATTCTTTATAATGTTTCTTACAAATGATACATTTATCTCATACTGTATTTAAGATACACCGTATAAGGGAATATATCATATATGACATAGGCCATTTTTTAAAGAGTGTAAGTTATCTGATATCTCAAAAACTTTAACTTTATCAGCCATCCCGTAAAAAACTCACACCTGTTTTTGTTAAAATAATGAAACTACTACCTCTATCAGTACATCCATATGAATATATCTTATATGCTGCTTTCTTGACGTCAATCAGTCACTCACTCACTCACTCACTCACTCCTTGTTAGTTTCTTTTTTCATACCTAGTTAAATGATAAATGCATATATCAACGAAAAATCGTTATGAAGGAAAGATCACCGATACGACAATATATAATAACATAAAAATGTCATTACACCTTCAAAAACAAAAATAAATTACATGTATTAAACGCATATATTTTTTTTAATATTGTCAAGGTTGTTTTTTCACTGACCAAAACACACGTGGACTTAATCTCGTTTAAAGATCAACAGTACCTAACATTTAGCATATGTTAAACAGTTATCTGAAACAGAATAAAGAACAGAGAATCTCGGTTCATACTGGGATGTTTATAATAAGCAGCTTAAGAAAAGAATATAAAGTTACAAATTTATGTCCTTTTCTGAATTTTAGTACATGTATTATATAAAAGAATAGTGAACAAGACATTTAGTATATAGTTTCGTGTCTGCAGCTTGCACGGTAGGTGAACTGGTATGCTTGATTTGACTAGACAGGTGTAACTGCCAGCAGCTAGACATCCAACTCGGTAGACTGGAATAACTGCCAGCAGCTAGACATTCAACTCGGTAGACTGGAGTAACATCCAGCAGCTAGACATCTAACTCGGTAGACTGGAGTAACTGCCAGCAGCTAGACATCCAACTCGGTAGACTGGAGTAACTGCCAGCAGCTAGACATCCAACTCGGTAGACTGGAGTAACCTCCAGCAGCTAGACATCCAATTTGGTAGACTGGAGTAACTGCCAGCAGCTAGACATCCAACTCGGTAGACTGGAATAACTACCAGCAGCTAGACATCCAACTCGGTAGACTGGAGTAACCTCCAGCAGCTAGACATCCAATTTAGTAGACTGGAGTAACTGCCAGCAGCTAGACATCCAACTCGGTAGACTGGAGTAACTACCAGCAACTAGACATCCAACTCGGACCTGATTTATCTAAATACATTATTTCCAAATAACTTTTTTCTATAAACATTACATTTTCCAAAGCTATTGGACTTGGTCCTATACAACGGGGTAAGACTAACGCAGATTTATTTGACTGTAGTTATATTTAGTTGGCGGATTCCACATTGTTATTTTAATTAGTTACAGCCAAAACATTGGCAAATATTATTAATAACAGAAAAAATGATTGATAATTATTATGTTTAATGATAATTTAATGTACAAGAACATGTTATTTGTCTAACAGTTACGCCAAGATCGATCATCCCTGATGTAACATGCTATGTACATGTGTAGGAACAGCATGTCTACCTGTCCAGGTATTCCTTTGATCTAATATTATCTAAATTTTTGATGACATTATTAATAATTATTAGGACAGTCATAACATAGTGTGTAATTTATTGCAATTCTGACTAGAGTTCTTCAACGGAAAATAACAAAATTCTAAATTTGGATTTTGAATAGCGTAGGAATTATATTTGTAATATCTGAAATAAAATAGTTTGAAATTTTAGAAAATCTCAAGAAGGACAAAAGTCCTGAAAATTAAACCAGCTCTGTATTAAAAACGGATGTCTGTTTGTTTTTGCTTAAATGACTTTCACGCCACCTTTTTCAGTTATTTGACGGAGTACTTTTTTGAGGATGGGGCCATAATACACGGTAAAAACCGAATTGAAGTTATTTCAGATATGATTAAAATACGAGTATAATTAAAACCGGAAATGATTCCAAAATATTTAAACGAATGAATGTACCAAAAACTCTCAGACGGCAACTGAGTTTTATATTCAAAGTTTTTATATCTGTCTTTTTATGTTTTAATAATAATAAAACTTGATCCTCGGATACCCGATACGTACTACTAAATACAAAACCGATCTCGAAATTGATAAAACGAAAGGCGATAACAACATAAAAACCACGAATATAAAGGAGAGAATTGAAAACTTTCTCCGTTTATTACGTTATTATATAAAGATTTAATTGATACTAAACGCTCACCTTCTTTATAAAGCGCCAAATGAGTAATAAAACTTTAAATACAGGTTTTATATCTTATATGTATATTTAAAAGGTAAATCAAACTTTGTTGACACGTGTTTTGTACCGCTTTTGAACCGTTTATTCATTCCTTAAGATTTAAAATATTTGGAATAAAGGATTGAATAATTATTTTTACGACAATGGTTTCATCTTTGACATCAATCACGTAGGTTGGAGCCGGTTCCCGTTTCACACATTTTATGACTACCCACTGATATATATTGTTCAGCAACAGTAACTTAATACAAAGATTGAACACAATTTTCTGTAACTCGAGAAATTCTCAATTTCCTTAATGTAAATTAAATGTTTAAAACAAAATAGATAGATTGTTGCTCATTTAATTTATTAGAAGGCGCAACAGGAAGCTGGTTGTTTATTTGACATACGACTGTACCTGTTGTCCATAATATAATATCCTGTTTCGGTAAAAAACAGAATAAATTTTCTTCCCCGTCTATCAAAGGCATCATGTGAGTATTTTAGGCTGGTCAGTTTATTGTGTACTGGTCATGATTTTTCAAACGGGGCTCCAAAGGCAGCAGTAAAACCGGACAAAATGTTATATAGAGATCTAGCACTTAGGCGTAGCAGCCGGTACGGGGTACGGCTTCCGCCGTACCAATAAATGCCGTACCAATAAATTTCAGAAATAAAAAAAATAAAATATTGCTCAAGAAACCCATCTTTTAAGACCTCAGATTAAGTTCTAAGAAATAGCCAGAATGCAGGATTTTGCACCATTTACCCCCCGAATCCCCTACAGTAAAACCACCTCTGCGAGATGGATAGGATTTCCACGCAATCTTCATTAGCATTCCGCCGTACCAATATCAAATGCGATGCTACGCCTTTGCACGTTCGAAATAAAACCACACAGTCAAACAGAATTAAAGTCGAATTTAATAGCATTCTATCACTCTTTAAATGCATACAATCGGTGCATACAATCATGAGCCTTTTTTCAAATCACGAATATTTTAATATGTGCATACGTCGCTGATTTGAACAACATACGGTGGTTTATCTTAGAGTTGTCCGAGAGTTGTCGTTAGAAAAATACTGGGACCATACTGGGAGGGTTCCTAGTACCAGACCCACAGAGCAGCCCAGCGCGTGCCCGGGTGGCGGATAGAGGAAACCATCTTGTTGGGTGGTTGTCAAGTCATAATTCGAGTGGTTAAGGTAGTTTGTCTACTATTGATCACGTAGTCTGTCAACACTGAGGTTGCAGGTTCGGGTCTCATTGTAGGAAGGGTGTAATAGACTCCAATGTTAATTGACAAGGATTGCCAGTTTTTATACCGGATGTCGGGGATTTCTTCCGGGTATGTCTCCCCCACCTAAAACATAAAAACCGGAGGCCATGATATAACTGAAAAATTGATGAAGATTCTAACAACAAGCACAACAGCATCAATCAATGTGCCAGAATGCGGACAATTTTGACTGCCACTAGAAAGATTGGAGGGGTCGATAGTGACGGACAGTTTAGCGCTTTAAAGCGTCTACAATTCTTGTTAACATAATCTGCGTATAGACTATTTTATGTTATGTGTACTTAAAATTCCAGCGGAGTAGCTAGTTGAAATAAAGTGGATTCCGCCTAAGGCCCCCAGTGGGTACAGGGCAAAGCCATAGGTCATCGGGGGTAATTGTCGTTAGTATTAAACAGTAAAAATGTCTCAAAACTGTCGTTTCAAACCAAGAATTGTTCGTGTAATTTTAACGATGTTTTGACACTTCGTCTTGCTCGCCCCTATATAAAACACACAATATATATATATATATATATATATATATATATATAAAGTTTAAAGGAAGCTACCAACCAGTACACTTACTAAGTCTCGGATCGCCAACATGACGATACAGCATAAACACACAAATAATATATAAGTTTCTTAGTTAGGTCACTTCTATGACCATTCTGTCGTTTGTGGAATGGCTGTTTGGACTCTCCAACATATTGTAAGCCACAGATAAACAGTACAAAATATTCAATACTGTTAACTGCAAAAGCTCGAATGTCATTTACATTCTTGAGTGCCCCAACTGTTTCTGCCCGTAAGCCAACACTTCAGACTGCCCGACCACACTCCAAAGGATTTTGATCACATAAAAATCCTAATTATCGAGCAGCACTGCAAGTGGCGAGACTCTGAACGGGAGACCCGAGAGAGATTCTGGATTAAAGGCCTCAATGGAATAAAACAAAACCAATAATTATCACTCTAAATATAAATTAATAATAAATTCATGAAAACCAAGAAGTTAAAGATAAGATGGTTTATACAACTGACAACTGTACAGTACTCCTTTATGTAATGACTAATAGATGTGATCCGAGAAAGTTCAAGATCAATAAAATCAGACCCGATTACGTCACCACCGGATGCTGGTGTATCTAACCAAATTTTATCGTTTATATATAGATTGATATTGACACTGAAGAAGGCCATCAGTTATATATAAGTCTAGAAGATTATGCTACAATACAAATGACGGCGTTTCTTGTCAAAAATATAGACACAGACTGACCAACGAATGGCCTTAGTCATTGAGTGTCAATATACATAAATAGCGTAAACAATTCATAACATATTGATCTTAAACTTTCTCACTCCAACTGATTCCAAAACTTTTATATAGTTGCTTCCCAGTCCGCCACCCGCGGACGTGCCGTGCTGTTACTTGGCTTTGCTCAAATATTCCAACAAGATGTAATCAAAATTACCAAGGTGACAAATTCATTACGCCAGACGCGCGTTTCGTTCACTTAAGACTCATCAGTGGCGTTTAACTCTAAATGCTTAAAGTATTTTTACATCTGGAGATGGAATAATATAAGTCCACTGGGATCGTGTAAATACACAATACAGGTAGTTCAAAATATTATATAAAATGTCTAAAGAAAGTACCAACCAGTAAACGTATTAAATATCGGATCGACAAACATGACGATACAGCATAAACAAAAAGTAATATACAAGTCTAGAAGATTATGCAACGATACAAATGACGGTGTTTTTGTCAAAAATATAGACACAGACTTACCAACGAATGGCCTTAGTCTTGAGTGTCAATGTAAATAAATAACGTAAACAAGTCATAACATCATTGATCTTAAACTTTCTCACTCAAACTGAACCCAAAACTTTTATATAGTCGTTTCCCAGTCCCCACCTGCGGACGCGCCGTGCTGTTACTTGGCTTTGCTCAAATATTTCAACAAGATGTAATCAAAATTACCAAGGTAATAAATTCATTACGTCAAACGCGTTTCGTCTACTTAAGACTCATCAGTGGCGTTTAACTCTAAATGCTTAAAGTATTTTTACATCTGGAGATGGAATAATATAAGTCCACTGGGATAGTGTAAATACACAATACAGGTAGTTCAAAATATTATATAAAATGTCTAAAGAAAGTACCAACCAGTAAACGTATTAAATATCGGATCGACAAACATGACGATACAGCATAAACAAAAAGTAATATACAAGTCTAGAAGATTATGCAACGATACAAATGACGGTGTTTTTGTCAAAAATATAGACACAGACTTACCAACGAATGGCCTTAGTCTTGAGTGTCAATGTAAATAAATAACGTAAACAAGTCATAACATCATTGATCTTAAACTTTCTCACTCAAACTGAACCCAAAACTTTTATATAGTCGTTTCCCAGTCCCCACCCGCGGACGTGCCGTGCTGTTACTTGGCTTTGCTCAAATATTTCAACAAGATGTAATCAAAATTACCAAGGTAATAAATTCATTACGTCAAACGCGTTTCGTCTACTTAAGACTCATCAGTGGCGTTTAACTCTAAATGCTTAAAGTATTTCTTCATTTGGAGATGGAATAATATAAGTCCACTGGGATCGTGTAAATACACAATACAGGTAGTTCAAAATATTATATAAAAAGTCTAAAGAAAGTACCAACCAGTAAACTTATTAAGTATCGGATCGACAAACATGACGATACAGCATAAACAAAAAATAATATACAAGTCTAGAAGATTATGCAACGATACAAATGACGGTGTTTCTTGTCAAAAATATAGACACAGACTGACCAGCAAATGGTATTGGTCATTAAGTGTCAATATAAATAAATAACGTAAACAAGTCATAACATCATTGATCTTAAACTTTATCACTCCAATTGAACCCAAAACTTTCATATAGTTGCCTCCCAGTCCGCCACCCGCGGACGTGCCGTGATGTTACTTGGCTTTGCTCAAATATTCCAACAAGATGTAATCAAAATTACCAGGTGATAAATTCATTACACCAGACACGCGTTTCGTCTACTTAAGACTCAACAGTGGTTTTAACTCTAAATATATATAAATGTAATAGGGTAGAATTTCTTGCGCACTCAACTGCATCTTGTTTACGAATCCCAAGTTTAATCTTGGACTAGTGTAACTAAACAAAGAAAAATTATACAGTGCGGTTTTGTTTTAAACCTAATACTGGGACTCGTACAACTAACCAATTTTAGAATGGATTCATACAATGCGATGTATTTTTTTTATTTAGCACATCAATTTATTAACATATAAGATAAATGTAATGCCAGTTCCCGTCGATTGGCGTCTTGCGAAAGCCGTAAATACAATCATATCTGTGTCCACACTGGTTCCGTTAATTAGAATAGTTGTACGGCAATATTGTTATCTAGATTCCAAGGGTTCAGGAATAGGATACGTCTTAACGTTGTCTTAGGATACATCTTAGTCTTAGATCGTGTAAACGAAAACGTCGTTATTTAGGGCATGTCCTAATTTTTATCCTTTAGGATAATTAGCTAGGTGTCATAAGATGGTCTTAAGTTAGAAATAAGTCATTTTAGTTTGACTAAGATGTACATGTATTTATATAACTTAAATATTTTTATTTACTGGTAAGGAAAAAATATACTTATTTGTTAAAAAATATATATAGCTATATAAAAATGTCGTTTAAAACCTGACTAAAAATAAGAAGTTTAAACTTGAAACAACATGTTGGCATGCCAGAGTTAAATTTTTTATATGAAAGATATTTTTTATTTCATTTGAAATGCATAGAAATATATTACTGAGGTCCTAATTTAGAAATGAATGATAAAACTATTACACATTATGAAATGCCATTTAATTTATCTGTTTTTCACGAATTGTTACTCTTTATTTTTAAATGTTTACTACATATTGTTCTTATGATGGTCATAAGATAATCCTTGGTAGGGCTCTCCAAGATAGCTCTTTGAATACAAAAAGTCAGTCTTAAGACATGTCCTAAGAAGACATGTCTTAATATTATCCTAAAATTTATCTTATGTTTTGGGATTCTCTCGTTGACACGACCCTTGTCCGTTCCTTGGTTGCTTTCTAGTTTAACCGATAAAATATAACTTTTTTTTAAAATTCTTACTTTTTTGCTTTCTAATGTTCCACTGATCGCTCTTAATTCGACCTTCGTTTTGTAGTAAATTTTATAACGGTTTATATCTTTAATACAAAATTAACATTTTTCAAAAAAATATTATTCTGACATAGAAGATTACAAAATAAGATCTAGGTTTTTAAGCCATTTAACATTGTATTCCATTATAACTCTGAAATGTTACTGACATAGTTTATTTATTTATTTATTTATTTATTTATTTATTTATTTATTTATTTATTTATTTATTTATTTATTTATTTATTTATTTATTTATTTATTTATTTATTTATTCATTCATTCATTCATTCATTCATTCATTCATTCATTCATATCACCGAAATGTTACTAACATCTAACATCGTATGCTGTGAGTTCGAATATTTATTTATTTATTTATTTTTTTTTTATTCATTCATTCATTCATCAATACACATAGTCACAAATATACAACAGGAAACAGCTAAAAGAAACTATTTGGCAGGCATGTAACTTACCTCAATTCTAAAGGTTGATTTATAAAAGTACGAATATCCAGTTCGGGCTAAGTAGACAATGCTATTCATTTACGTTTGACATACTATGAAAAGAAATTTCATTTGTAAAGCATTCGTTCATACATTGATGCAGATTCTAATGGAAGTGTACCAAGAGATGATTGTTGTCATTTATTGCTAGTAAATCAGTCTTTGTTGACATGGTATATATTTAAAGCCAATATCTGT
This sequence comes from Limnoperna fortunei, assembly GCA_944474755.1. Taxonomy (NCBI): domain Eukaryota; kingdom Metazoa; phylum Mollusca; class Bivalvia; order Mytilida; family Modiolidae; genus Limnoperna; species Limnoperna fortunei. Next base: position 12,844,680 of record OX104115.1, on the reverse strand, counting down.
GTAAACAATAGTCATCTTTTAAAAAATTTGGTTAAATTAAAATCTGTCAAAACTATATCATTCTTTAATTCACTCAAATGTAGCTTTGAATTTACTTTAAACATTGAAATAGTTATATGCATGTAACATAAATATTCATAAATCACTTCTTTCAGATATTAATTACTATTAAAATCTGCTTTTACAAACGACTCATTTAGATTGATAAATACCCTGTAATATATTTTAAAATTAACTGAATTCGATCTGACACTAAATTATGTTTTAAAGACCGCGGATTCCCTACCCCGGGGAATTGAGAACCTATACATGTTGTCAAAAACAAAATTTATTCTACCTATTAACAAAATTTATTACATAGAAAAGGTTGTAAATAATGTTATGTTATTGATTTTGACATTAATTCTAAAATCGACAATTTAAACAAATATATACATGTATTATTAAAATCATCATTAAATTTTAACGAGCTTTTGCCTTGCCTTGTATGATAGCGTAATCGAATATGCTCTCTCAATTATTTATATATGGTAGAAAGTTTCAATAAAAACAAAAATAAAAACCAAATAACTTTCGTATAAAACCCCGAAGAAGTTACATTAAATATGGACTGTCTACATTTCTAAAAACTAAGTTTAAACATTATAGCACCTTGACTATAGCAAACTAAGAAAAAGTTTGTCTAAAATATTTCAAAATAACCAAATATATATATTTGAAAAGCAATCAAAATTAACCAAATGACATAAAAAAAAAATAAGAGAAAGTTCAAATGTCATATTATCTTAACAAATAATATGTACAGATCTACCCAACAACCGAAAGCAAACAGAAAGCATAACAAATAGCTAACATGTTTTTTTATATTTTTTCATGTCTACTTCAAATAAAGCAATGATTACCCTTGAACTCAAAATAAACTATATTTATAATGAATCGCTTAATCCCTGACAGCGACGTTCAAAGACAGATTCAGTCTGTCTCATGATCTATGCCTATTAGCATATTCAAATTTCTAGCAAAGAAGGTCGTAAATAAAATACCCATAATAGCATGTCCAGTGGAATTTGGCTTAAATGGCTATTTACGTCTAGGCGATTAATTGAAAGTGTAATCGAGATTGTATAAACACCTGAATTCTCATTTTTTACCGGTAATTTAGAATTGTCTCTTTATTTCGTAATGTATTTACCTGTCCGTCTGTGTAATGTGATTTCTTTAGAGAAATCCCTTAAATGTGTGAAACCCGCCACATTAAAATTGTCTGACAGAAAATAAAAAGACTGAACTAATTTTGGTCGGTTTATGGGACTTTAATAATAGAGGTGTCAAGTCTTTGTTTATGTTTAATGTCGTAATGTGACTAAACAATAAAATATTTTGATTTTTAACTACCATTCAAGAAAAGATTATAGTAGGTGAAAGTTTCTTCTTATTTAGTTTTTCGATATGTGTTCAGTCCAGAGTATCTGGTCCAGGAGATTCTGGTGTTTTCTAGAGATCTGTTTCCTAAATAGTATACAACATTCTACTCGAACAGCTTCATAAATCCCAATGTAATAATTTCCAAGAGATAAAAAAAAACACCCCAACTTTTTGAAACCCTGGATCCCCGGATGCATTCAGTAATGTACAAGCCTTTCCATATTAATTATTGAATTTTATAATTGCGTCACGTGATTGTCTTCTGTTTAAGGTTTTAACCAAGGTCTAATTTTGACTGTTAACATAATTTTTTAATGATTATGATTTGTGTGTTGGATGTGGTGAAAACTTGTTATAAACATTTAGTATTCTACAATATTTGAATATGTCATTCGATCTCCACAATCACACACAAACAATGCATCCCTAACACCCCCAACAGAAAAAATTTGGAAAATAAAAAAAGCATAGACCACATCACTAATATTATCTAATGGTTATTTACGGATATGACCGGAAAGGAAACGCGTCAATTTTCCCGACTTATTTTCATCCACGAACATTACGGTATAGTTTGCATAAGATTTTTTTCTAATCTCACTTTCACTAACATAATTTAAATAAATCACTTTCACCAATTGTCAAAACTGACCAGGCACAAATGATAAAAAACATCTTGGCACGACAACTTTCAGGTAATCGGAAATAAACATTTCAATTGTTGACCAATCGAATGTAACAAATCCATTCACCGTGTGACTTTCGAATTGTTTTAATTTCCGGTCTGTTGTTCTTCCTTTTACTTGGTTCAGATAATGATGATTATAATAGCTGCTGTGACACGAGTGACAGCTCTAGTGTTGTACCTCACGGCATCTTAACATAACTTTTAACAGGTGATTAGTAAATATTTTGGTGTGATTTTAATCAATAAATCAACAGGAGTCAACTTTTCTCATTTAACTACTTTAACTAAATATGTAATTTATTTTAATGGTCTATTAAAATAGCAACAGTGTCAGTCTGTTAGGCATGTTGTGTCGATTTTAACAATTAATAGTTTAAAGAAAAGATAATAATACCTGGGCCCGGAAATATCTCTTTCTTGTAAATATCCGGAGGTTGCTGGCATTTTAGACTCAGAATTTTTATTTCAAACAAGAAGAAATCCGTTGGCAAAGAAACACATCATAGAACTATTGCCAAGGTCAATACAAAGGACAGATCATACTTGCATAACTTTATCGGCCAATCATGATGTCAAATAAATAATAAAATAACTATAACAAATCATACACTGGATACAGTCAGAATTCAAGTTTAATTTGTTAATTTCAAAATGCATTGATTTATTCAAACATCTTCCTCTGCATTAGGTAATTTTGGGGGATTTTCAACCGGGCGAATACCAATTATTTCCTTTTTCTTTGTTAACAAAGCAATAATGACCTTATTTGTGTTATAGTGCCAATACATTTTACATTATTGCAGAATATTTTTGGCACAATAAACAGTTTTTGTTGAAACATGTTATTCTTTCTTTTTGTTTTACGAATAACGGGAAGATTTTACGATACCAGATGTGTTGACAGTGTCCATGGATCTGATTGAGAGATAAAATGTGTAAAGTTTGCTTCATCGTGTTGAATAAAGGAAGATACAAACATGTTGACTCTATCTGAATTAATCAAATTAACGGTATATGGTTCTAAAAATTCTACAATAGTTACGGATCATAAACCTTTCAATACAGTGTCCCGTTTTTTTTAGTTGTTACTTGAAAAATTCTTCCTGTTGTTCACCTCTAAACGCGACTGTGAAAAAATAATCACCGATATAATTGCGATTGAACTCTGGATATTTTAGTAACATCTGATAGCTAAAAGCCAATTTTATCTGTTATCCAACCCCAAACATCTTTTTGTGCAATTAGTACGATTTTATCATAATAATAATGCATAAATAACGTGTTTAGATCTTCAAACAAAAGACTTCTGTTTTGTCGCCACGATCATATTACTTGTTACAAACTGTAGTTGTTAATATATTGACCAGAATTTATGAGTTATGTTCAGAAACGTTGTTGTTAGACTGTCCGAGACAAAGATATCACAGCAAAAGGCGGGAAACTATCCGTCATAATTTACCCAATTAACGTAACTTTGACCTTCCGACTAACGACCAATGATAGGCCTTAATGACATCTCATTTATCATGACATATGTTCTGTTGTAAAACGTAGAAATGCTACTACCACTTAAAGCCGTTGAAATCAGATTTTTGGGCGCATTTTGCGCATTAAATAACAATTAAAATGGAGTCTTAACATTATATTGTTGTATAAAGGCGCGTGTCGCCTGTAAATGAAAACAAATCTTGAACTTAGTCGTCAATTTGTATCATCCAGCTCCAAAACAATATCAGTCAAGACATTATTGCAGATATAATTGATAGAGCTAAAATATTTAGTTCGATCTTAAAAAGGTCAAGGCCGGATAGGTAGTATGCATAATATGCCTGTATTGTATTGTACTTTATCTAGGTAGTTACATGGTCATCTGGGGACCGGACAGTGACAACTGGTCAGTAGTTACGTAGTGATCTAGAGACCGGACAGTGATAACTGGTCAGTAGTTACGTAGTGATCTAGAGACCGGATAGTGATAACTGGTCAGGTTTCTTAATTTGAAACATCTTAGGCAATGTTTTTATACTACTGGTTAGTATTTACCTAATCTAATGACCTTGGTACCATTTAGTATCTGGTCACCATATAACTATGTAACAAGTTAAACTTTACAACCCCCTATACTGAAGGTGGGTGGTTTTCACCTGGTATTTTGGCTCCCTCTACCAATAAATACTGGAGACACGATAGAGCTGAAAAATAGCTAAAAGTGACGAGCAAACCAAATGTTATACGCCGATAAACATTATAGAAATCTGCACGGTCAATATACAAGTAGACGGTATGCCTGTATTAGTTTATCTATTTTGTCCAAACACTTAACTATCTATGGCATGTACATGGAATTCAGGATTTATTTGTTACATTACTAAGACTTCGTCCCTTGTGTTTATAGACTTCTTCCAAGAGTTTTCGATCGCGCAAATACCATATTAAGAACATTATTTGCAATTAAAGAATATTTTTTCGGCACGACACTCATTTTGTTAAAGCATGGTATGCCATCTTACATCTTATCGCTTATCACGGCCCGACCAGTCGTATGCAGTATGTGTGTATTGTATTTTACAAAGAAATCATCCTTGTTTCTGATGAAAGCTTCATATAGAAATAAAACACACAACAAGTCCGTCCCTGTTCATAGTATATATTACATTGTGAAATGATGTGACTCTAGATTACTATATATATGTCATTATAACTTATTAATTTCTCAAAACTATTTCAGGATGAAAAAAAAGGGGGGGGGGGTAATAAATTCAGAAACTGTATACGATTTCATTTACGGCCCGTGCTATATTTATGTGTATGCATGTATTGTATGAGGCTGGTTTATAAGAAAGTTTTATTAAAATATACACAGCAAGCGTAGGTAAAAGCTTCATATAAAGAAACGTCGGAGTTGTTGATTTTGTTTCTTTGTTGAAATAAATATATACCACCATTAATGTTTGTGTCGCCTCTGGACAATTAAGAGCACGAAGCAAAGCAAAAGTGACCATTGAAATCAAAGCATATTGAAATTTAAGGTCCATTTTATGGCCAAGATCACTGACGGAGGAACTTCATTTCTCTACCTGTTTATTATTAAACGCCCTTTTAAATAGGTATTTCAATATTTTTATTACCAAGATTTCTTTCATATATTTTAAATATAAGGTATCTCCTTTACACGATCTGGTCGGAGTATAAATTTAAGCTCCAAAATTTCAATTTCATTATTTTTATGAAAGTATCTTTTTAAAACCAGACATCGTAATTGGAAATATATGGCTAGTTAATTTCTTTTTCATTCAGTCTACCGATATTCTGCTGAATTCATGTCCAGCCCGATACGATCTGCAAAATATACCCTCTCAACTCCGTGTGTCATACTGGCATAAATCAGAAGTTATGTGTGTCAAGCAATATATAATTATAAAACTTTTAAACTTAAATATATGATTTCAAAACTTTTCATCTCCTTGTCGTGACGTACAAGATTAATCTTTTAATAACATATACAATTAACAAAACCCATTAAATTGTTTAAACTGTAACAATTTCGTTGTTCAAAAACAAAGCGAAAACGTGAAATCGTTGATACCGCCATAACAAGGTCAAATAGCCCTTATTTGCAGAATTATAAATTTAAAATGTAAGAACTTATATAAATCCACGCTATTTTCCAGTACAGAGACGACCCTGACTCGCATCCCCACGATACTGTAAATTATATATAGGTATACTTTCTGTTATTTTTAAAATTTTATTTGTATCCCTTTTCGCTGTTTCGTCCTATTTGCATTGTATTATTAATCGTAATCTGCTCTTCCGTGTGTCTTAAGGGGACGACTACTGTCGCCAATAACTGCAAAGTCTGAGCTGACAAAATATAAAACATTCTGCATAGTGTGTTGATCTACAGTACAAAATGGATACTATGTAATTATGCGCAACTCGAATTACAGCACTACCACGTCATCTCCGTCTCTATGTAAACACACCACTGACTCATCCACATAAATGTTTTTCTTTGTCCACAGGCATCCACACACCCAACCTCACAAGTCAGAGTTTCTATGTCCACAAGCGTCCACTTACCCCAGCCTCACAAGTCAGTGTTTCTATGTCCACAAGCGTTCATTTACCCAACCTCGAAGTCATCGTTTCTATGTCCACACGCGTCCACTTATACCCCAACTTCACAAGTCTCAGTTTCTGTGTCCCACAAGCGTCCACTAATCCTAACCTCATAAGTCAGCGTTTCTGTTTCCACACGGGTCCACTTACCCCAACGTCACAATCAGAGTTTATGTTTTCATACGCGTCGACTTACCTCACCTCACAAGTCAGCAGTTGCAATACCATAGTAGATAATTACATGGCATCGTGACGGTACATACCTACGTGATTTCAGCTTGTATATAGCTACCTTAAATAATAGATCTTCGTTATTCAATATACGACTGTGGTTCCATTATTATAATGTACTAAATAACTGCATTTGGTCCATACCGTAAAATACTTTCACTCTAATGAAAACATGAACTTTTATCATTAATTTTCTATTTTTTTACATTTGTGCCATTTACTGCTGTCGCATGAGCAAGGAGTTAAACTAATTAATCTTTGTAATTATACAATAATTCCCGATTTAATGGAGATAGATTTGGAAGGTCACAATACCCATTCGTTTGTACAATTTTTTGCGTGTAATTTTGTCATTCGATGCGGTAACAGACCGGGAGCATGCACAAAATGTGACTATTAAAAGACAATGATTATGTATTAAAGGGCCCATGTAATATTCGTCGCGGTGCCACCGATCTTAAATGATTTTAAAGATAACTAAAATCTATTTTTACACAAAAGAATCTTTCAACAAAAAGTCGAGCAATATATCATAGTTAAACTGGTGTTTCGAAGTATCGATCCTTTGATGTAGAGTAAATATGTTACTCGAATTGAAAAATTAAACTTAAGCTTTTTATCTTTTTTTTTTAATTTTAGCTAACTTTAGTTATCGGTCAGAAATCACTAAATTAACATAGTAATTTTTGTTCATTATGTGGCGTAAATGGGTATTTTGAATAATTTTGACATTTGTCTCGGATTACTGCGGAGAAGATTTAAATGAAAGGAAATACGGGTGTGAAGAATGTTAGATGTTGGGGATGGATTTATACCCCTGTATGGATGTAATACACCCGTGAACTTTCCCCTGAAGTCTAGAGAAAAGTTATTATGTTCTACTGTGAAAATATTTAAAAAATATTTTGATAGCTTTAATTGTGTGTAAAAATGCAAGCAATGAATGGGTTCATATGACCAGCATCCGTTTTTCATGTTAAACTTAATTTTCCTAAACGTTTTCAGTGGTTTAATTTGTATTTGAAGGAAATATGACATCTATTTAAAACTTTACACTGGAAAATAACAGAAAATAACATGTCATATTTCATTAACTTGACTTTCACTTTATTTGAAAGCCAACGGGTTTAATGTTTTTAATGAAAAAAAAATTATAAATTTGTATTGTCTTGAGATTTCTTATAAATCGACATGTGCCCTTGCTTTTAAATTTGACCACATTGAAGACAATCTAGAGGGGGATACGTTATTAACAAAAAAGGTTTCTTAATTTGTCTAATGTTTTACCTTACAAGGACATTTTAAAAAGTTAACTCCAATATAAGTGTCACAAAATAATTAGTTATTGTAAAAGAAAATAATTATTTTTTCCATCAAACTACCAATCACCTGCGGTCAATACAGTCATATAACATTACATATTACCATACAATATTTAATTTATTCACCGAAAAGGCAGCTTCGTTTTAACTTCATACATAAAAGAATCTCAGCATGCTTCCGAAATTTTCACGTAAACTCGTCAAGATGGATTATTCCTCAATTTTCAAAGAAACTATTTTTCACATTACAATTACTAAACTTGTTACAACGTAATTGTTATCTTATATAATCCTATTAAGTCGCTGATTGTTTCTTTTTGAGGTTTAAAATTTTACGTCTTTTTAATCCGCCATGTTGACGTAACGAATTTCTCGCGTGATTTCACATCAAATACGTTATTGACCTTTCTTTCAAGAAAGACTCTGAATGATCCTGAATGGCAGTTTTACAGTTTTAGTTAACCGATTTTAATTCGAAAATTTACTATTTATCGAAGTTCACAATAACGTTGTAAGAATTTTGAGTACGATTTTAGTGTCGGTGACAAAGTGTAAATAAACTTAAGCAAGGGAATGTGTTAAATAAAATGCATTAATCTTTTCATTTCACGGGCGGTTTTTTCTTATAAACAAGCCTACTCTGTTATTTAAGTGTGACTAAACCTTGGATTTTTTGTAACATGTCAAAATAAATATACAACAAAATATTTATTTTTAGTACGGTAAACCCTTGATACTGTTCGAATTCATAATCGAAAATGCCAAATATTAAATTTTTTGTTAAAAAGAAAGTATTTATATGTTAGTAAGTGCAAATAACACGATAAAGATCTTTCAGATAAAACAAACTAACTCAAAGGATTATATCCTAAAAGCACATTTTCACTTTATTTATGTGGGTTTAAAAGGGGGGGGGGAGTTCCATTAGAGAGATAAAGCAAAATGAAAAATAAATATAGAGCAGAGGTTGCATTCTTTGGCAGAATGTCTTTTAAATGTGATTTCAATTTGATAAAAAGTTATAACATTTACAATATGTGATAATGCAGGTTCGTGAAGGATTATCTGTTATGCGTTATTGTGAATTTTGTGCAGAACGTGCGCTTCCGGCTTATTCAACAATAACCCGTCGTATTTAATCTCTATACCGAATGTTATTTTTATCATTACTTCTTTAAACAAACTCATAAATAAAACACAGTTCTGAGCTTTTAATCATATACAGTATAGTCTGCATGGCAAAGATCAGAAGGGGTCATTATCCTATTCATGTAATGAATTTCCGGTGCATGTCAAAAGATGGCAGAATGAAAAAATAGTCCCAATTTTCTCTTTTGTTTCTGCTTTTGCCTGTAACTGCTATTGCTTAAGAGTTTGATATTTTGAAAGGTATGGCATTACTGTAGAACAAGAATATATTTTTTTCCAGTCAATGTCTTTACAGCGGAAGCACTTCCTAAAGTGTGTAATGTGGTACAATGTGACCACAACACTGAAATGAAAGTAGAAAAACCATTCTTAAACTTTAAGGTAATTTTCCCGAAAAAAATCCGTGGACAGGTATACTTTTGTCTCCATTTTTATGTAATTTAGCATTATAGGTGTAATGCCCCATATATGAAATTTTACGTGAAAGAAAGATTTTTTTAATAAAAAATTTTGATGTCTCGCCCGTTCGGTTACTTTTGCTCAGGCCATCCAAAAGGATAATGACCTCAGAAGCGGAATAATTACGGTCACTTGTTGGTGAGTTATCTCCCCTAAGAGTAACGGATAGCTTCCGGCTATAAATGCTTTTATCAAGGATGTCAATTCCAAAAGATCCCGATATATTGAGATCTGCTTAGTCTTAGAGGCCATTAACAGATTAGTGTAAAACGTTCTCCAGATGCGTCTTGTAAAGAATTTTTAATTGCCGGTAATTAATCCTAAACCATTATATTTAATATCAATACAGGAGCGGCAGTCTGAACAAACAGTAGTGTGATTAATGCATGTCAGGATCGTGCATGCATGTGATATATGACATCATTGAGAAATAATGAGAACAAACGAAGAATTGTGAGAAATAAACTACGTTTATTTATGTATTTACGATATATTATAAGGTTCAAGTAATGACTACAAATTACAATTACTGAACTTGCAATGACTAGAAATAAGCGCGTTGGTGAAATGACTACAATAAACTTGTTTTTGAGTTTTAGCAAGTGTAAACTGTAATATATCTTGTGTGTAGTTCTTCATTTCGTGGGACCATCTTTTACTCCAAAGACTCTACCTTATTAGATTTTTCTAAGGGTAATTAAAACTGTAACTATCTCAAAATTATGTTAATCACAAAACTTTAGTGAAAAAACAAAAACGTGTCTAAACTATAAACTAATAGCTATAAACTGCGGCATAAAAACGTCGTGGTTGAACATGTTAAGGAATCGCTCCTACTCCTCCTAATTTTTTTTACTCTTCCACAAAACACAAAAACATATCACACCCATAGAAATAAAGTGTACACTTAAATACTAAGATCTCTATAGCTCGTAAATACAAACAGTAGACAAAAGATTGATTGATTGATTGATTGATTGATTGATTGATCGTTTAACGTTTAGTAAGCAGAACTGTTATCAGACCTGGAAAAGTTAACATACTATAAATCAATACTGTGCTGCGACTGGAATAAAATAAAGTAGAGACTGAAAATTAAGCCTTTCTTAAGACTATTTTCCAAAACTACAAATAGGGTATGTATTGTAGAAGGAGCGTGGTTTTCCGTATTATTACCCCTACGAACTCAAAAAAAAAGAAAAAAAAGACAAGGATTGCCAGTGTTCCTACCGCAGGTCGGTGGTTTTCTCCGGGTACTCGTGGCTTCCTCCCCCCCCCCCCCAAAAAAAAAACTGGATGCCATGATATAGCTGAAAAATTGCTGAAAGTGGCGGTAAACACCAAACAACCAACCAACCAATTAAAAAAAGGACCCCCACTATCTGACACGTGGGGACGCGCTGAACATTACCTTATAGTTAAGAAATAATCATTGGGTCATAAATATACACTGATTTTACCTCCGGTTGGCCTCGAAGGGTAAATCATGGCCACAAAGGGCTGACCCGTGGTAAAATCTGTATATATTCTTGCCCCCAATTAATTATTTCGATTCTAATACGACATATATATTAACTTTTTCAATTACAGCATTTGAGTTGCAGGAATTGTCGGCAAATTTAGTACACATTAGATTGTGACGTCGTTAAAATTACTATGACTCGCCATAAAACGTGTTAATCTTTTATGACGTTGATTAGGAATATATTCTTCGTGTTACGTCTGCAGTGGGGCGCGTTTCTTTTACTAGAATCTAAAAGATGATTGAAGATCATTTTAATTCTTCAGCGTTTCTTTAAATGAAACAAAAACACGATTTCGAATAATATGAAACAAGAGAACAATGATTTAAGTTGGAATCATTTTTTATTGGCAGTCATGATTTAAATCAGTTAATTGGAACATACATTGCGTTTTTTAATGGTTGGAACATGATTTGGATTCACAGATTCATGATTCTAAAACATGTTCCACACTTAAGTAAAAGAAATGCACCCCAGATGTGGACTCCAAGCGTCTTAGGCACGTCATATTAGAGTACACGACATACAAAGTGCTAAATAGAAATTAAAGAAAGATAAAATACTAAATAAAATGTCATCAAAGATACCAAGGTTACAAAATTTACTACGCCAGATGCGAGTTTCGTCTTATCAAGACTCATCAGTGGCGCTCAACCCAACATTATCATTAATATTACTAATTTTAGATATGTCTACAATATTACTTGTTTTGTACTTGAGTCCGTTCACTTTTTCTTATATTATTTGAGTCACTTAAAGTAAAATTTATGAAAATCAAATTTGTACACAGCACAAAAAGTGCTCGTGTCACATACATAAATCTTGAATTATAAGAGATAGACACCAAACTTGTTTCTTATGCTTACAGTTATACAAGTCTAGAAAATAAGCCCTTTGATCATAAATATGTATTGTATTCATGTTACACAAAACTTGTATGGCAAAACTAAAGTATCACGAATTAAGTTCAGAACAGGTCGCTGTCCCTTTTGATCGTCTGCAAAATCTTGTCAATTTCATATTTTCTTGACCTGATATTTAAATCAACCTGGGGGGTTTACTTGTGTTTTTAATAAATTACTTATCTATCTAGTGAATGTTCGATCTTTAATACAAACAAACAAGATCTAAGTCGTGTTCATATGGTAGTTGTTTTTCTTCAGTCTCTAAGCGGCCTTACGTAACAATTTGGATTTACAAAGACAATACAATTGTTCCCCCTTTTTTAACAGTGTTGAATGTTTTCATAGCCTGGCGGCGCCTGTCCTATTATTCTATTTTCATATTAAATGTTAGAAAGTTTTGAGTATTATTTCGCATATCTCGAGAACCACAGGCTTAGCGCTATAAGTAGGACATTAAATTATTCTGATTAAAATAAATGGCTTGTCATAAGAAAATAGCTTGTTTTCTGAAACATTAGTACTTATCTGATAAATATAATGGTTTTGTCACCGGAAAGTCACGGGGAAAGAAATAATAGTCATTTATTATTGGTTCTATAATAATTAAGAAACTGATATTTAAATAACTAAATACATTCAGTTACATAACTGTATATTAAAATTCAGTTTTAGTTTTCTTTACAAATTAAACCCATAGCATATAACAATATAAATATTAAGTATCCATTACCAACGGAATTGAATTTATGAATAAATGTGTTTAAATTAACGGAGATAATAACAAAATACCGAACACCAAGTAAACTGTCATAAAAGACAGTCAACAAATCAAAGTCCAAGAAACCGACAAACTCGAGAACCAACATCCAAAAATCAAGCACCTACAGCAATGGAATTCATTTCAAACGAAATCGTGGCTTAAACCAAGTTTAATGGCATGCTAAACCTCCTGCTTCCATTATTGTAATGTGTGGGAAGAAATTATTGTATTTTCAACTTTTTTGGAAACTGTTCTTGCAATCTATTGCTAAAATAACACGAATCTATAAATAGGCATCGCGAAAAAAAACAGAAAAGATGTCTGGTTTGTACCAGGGGCATTATTTACATTATTATAGTATGTCCCTGTTTGTATGCAATAAAGAAACAGATTAAAACCTTCACTCCATCCATCACTCAAACACAGTGGACTCAAACGGACGCTGGATGTTATTAAACTTACACTAAGATACAAGTTCCAAATATCTAGTGTATTATACACAAATATTAGATAAAGTAAACAGATACCTCATTCAACTGACAACAAATCACACAATAAATAAAGGACACGTACAATGATATATACTTGAGTCTTGACACGGTAACAAATAGCAATATGGGGAGGGGGTTGAATTGGTTACAGGGATTCTACCCCCACACAGCTTTATAAGTGTAATTGGTTGTCTTTTTTATGTACATTGAACCTATTGGGTTGCATTTTCAACTTCAATCGTACAATATTATACAATAAATATATTCTTTACTCGTTGACATGGTTGTTACCGTTCGCCATGTGTGGTACCTGTTTTATACCATCATATGTACATTGAATCTGCAACACGTTGTATTTCCATTTCCACGGCTTCTTCTCTTCAGCTCGCGGGAATCATACATCGTAGTTACATTGTACTAAGAAGTATAAAGAAATATTCATTATTGGGTGAATCGCTTTTCGTAGTTTACATTTTACTAAGAAGTATAAAGGAATATTTATGATTATTTCAAAATACGTCTTAGCTGACCTCACCACTCATATCCTCTTCTAGTCGATTGTCAAACAAGGCCTCGTTGCATTCGATTCAGCTCTCGTAGTCTTTATTACCGTCCTCGTCAAATTTCAGTAACTCCATCCGAGATAGACTATTTCTTCGTTACAGCTCTCTTTCGATTTATTTCCGACTTTTCATATTCTACGTAAATGATGCTGCCCAAATCCTGCGGCTAGCAGTTAAAATATGTCCAATCCGTACCCACCTTCATTTCATGACTCTCTTGCCTCATTTTTTCGACCTTTTCTCAGACCGTGCATTTTATTCCTATTATTTATCATGGAGATGTTTTGAACATTATCTATATACATATCATTTTGACAGTTTCATTCATTTCGCGCATTTTGTAACATTACGAACAGAAAGGATCTGAAAGATGTGTTAAATAACCATAGAATGGAAAAGTTGATATGGAGATATAATATTTTTCTGAGTCTCTGCATGGTCAACTATGCTTTTTTATCGTGAAATTGTTTTCCCCGGTTAATATTTTTCTTTTTCGACTATGCTTATGATTTTCTCGAACTAATTTATTATTTATTACCAAATGTCTAGGTATGTTTGTTGTATCTGTTTAAATGTATGCATGATTCTAGCATTTTGTTCTTACTGATCTTCTTAGTTTGTACATAAAACATTTCGTTTTATTTTGTAAAAATGCCGACTATCCCCTTGAAAATGTATCTTATTAACCCGGTTTTAGCACATGTTTAATTTATTTTACGAAATCGTTTATATCAACTTAACTTTATAATAGTTTAAAGAAACATTTCTGAGTCCATTTCGAGAAAAACTTAATTTGCAAAGGCTATTATTTTTCAGATTCCGGATACAAAGTGATAAGACTCGGCATCTTTAAATTGGTTCTAAATTTAATGTGGTCCTTAATAATAAAGACCTCTCACCTGCGATCACACCTGAGATGTGTTGAAGTGTTATTTTAATCCTCGCTTTTAGGATTTTAAGTGAAACACTCAAAATGTTTCTTTTAACTAGTTTTCACCACCGGACCACTATCACCATAATAGAACGTTTTCGATAACAAAGGGAGGCATCATTAAAATCGATAACAGACAACGAAGACACCAAAATTCCAATGGTACTTGAGAAAAGTGACATAACTTTTATCTTCCTTTTATTCAAAATGTTCAAAAGATATGTTTGTGTGAAGTCAAATGTGGGATAGTTTTGTTATTGTAGGTTAAAATTTAAACTTGAACGAGATTTATCTTTTTCAATAAGAAATAGTGTCTACTCCTCTAATTAACATGATATAGGTGTATTAGATAAATTAACATATTATATCATATAGCATCAGAAATATATATGGGATGTATGTCTGTGATAAAACTTAAAACTAATTTTTATTTTTATTTTTATTTTTATTTTTATTTTTATTTTTATTTTTATTTTTATTTTTATTTTTATTTTTATTTTTATTTTTATTTTTATTTTTATTTATTTATTTTTATTTATTTTTATTTATTTTTATTTATTTTTATTTTTATTTTTATTAAACACGGCATGTTATAAACCTATAGGAAAGTATAATTTGAATAGAAGTAGAAAACCTGTAAAAGAACTGGAATCCCAAGATTGTTCTTTTGAAGTTTTCTACAACTTTATGATCTTGAATAGTGTTAACTCATCATTAAGCCTTTAATTTAATTTACCAGATTAACAGATTTATAGAGCAATTATCGGATAACCCTAATTAGTTAAACACACTTATTGCCCCATAACGTATATATTTTTGTACTATCCCCCGAAACTCATTTTCTATATTAAACTAAGATATCAGATACGAAAATCAATTAATAGAGTATTAAGTTAATTGATTAATCTGATCATCGGTGAAGATTACATAATTTATCAAATGGAATGATTTTGACCAATGGGAGTGGTCGAGTTCAGTGCCTGCAGTCCTTTAGAATTCTGTTCCATTCATGGAGGCTATTTAAATAGGAGGATAAATTGAGACATAGAACATAAACCTGACAGATAATTGTTTGAGGATATACGTTTAAAAGTGAAAAGTTGTTTCAATATTGAAATAACACTATAAGAAACTGACACTTCGTTGTATTGTATGTTTTTGGAGTTTTTTGACAAAAAGTGTAAAGAAATCACCGCTTGACATAAATATTTTGACTGTCATGATCTATGATAGATTTGTACTCAGTTAAAAGGTATGTTAGAATTTTGTTTAAAAAATTATTTAAAAAAATTACATGTAGGTTCGTTTATGAAGTAATGACTATACTTAAAATGTTCACTTCGATCTTTTGTGGGAATATTTTAATAATATGATTACGAATTTAGGATCAGCATTAAAAAGATAAAATTTTGACTAATTCGTTATGACTTGCTTGTTTACAAAACTAGCTTCTTATAAAAGTTTGGAATTTTATAAAACTCAAATTAAACCTGCCAGTATTATCAACAATCCTTATGTTTTTTAAATAAATCTTTTTGTTTCTGTTTATCAAATGTACAAACATCACCCATGAAAGCCAAGATAACATAAAAAAAATATGAAAAAGTCCTTAAAAATCTAAAGTTTGTCCTGAACAAATTGACCAATATCCTAAAGTGTTCATCTGACGGGTAACTTAGTCTAGATGTTTGGACTGTAAAGTGTTAAGATTGACTTTTATTTATAAAAACAAAGTGATTATTTTATTGAGATAAAATTAAGTGCTTTTCCAACGATACCGTAGACCTGTTAGTAATTCGTACGTTACGTCTTTCCGAGTAGGCTGGATTCTTCCTTATGAGGATTAAAATGCATCGCACCAAAACCAACGACGGTGGTATTTACAAAGATATACAGCATGGTTAATGGTCGGCTGTCTTTTTATTTTGATGGAGTGTGTCTGTTCCGATCTATAAAAGATTATCTGGATTTTAATAAAATAAATCTCTTATTAATGCACAATTTGAGGGGAATTAACATCGAATTGGACCAAAAGCGAAAGTCATTTTATCTAAAATATTGAAGAAATATTAGCAGGTGTAAAGCGAATCTTATCTACTCCACAGAAATGTAATCCACGGAGAAGCTTTGATATCCGTGAAAGGTGGACAAATTGATTTTCATCATTCGCGTAAATCTGACGTTATCGGTGATATAATTCCAAGTAAAGAAAATTTGATTAAAAATTTCACGCGGCCTTCTATATTTCAAAAGAAAGATTTAAAGAAAGACGGATGACACTGTTGGCTTTCCTAAATTACTGTGTCCTCAAAAATCCAAAAGTTTCGTTATCACTCAAGTATTGATCCGGGGGATATATTTTTCAATAAGTTCAATTTCCTGATCAAATTTGTAAAGTAAACAAACACAAACAACTAAATCTTACAATCCCAAAATTTGTGTATTTCTTTCGCATTTGATAAAGAAAGACACGTTTCGTAGGTATAGTATTTTCATATAAATATTCCAAATATTTCAAACGTATTTTTGTTTAAATGTCTTTAAGAATTAACTAGCAAAAAATCTCGTTTCATCAACAAGTTAACAAAATTATTTCATTTGGATGAATTTCTCAATATTGTCAATAAAGAATCGCTTGTCTGGGGAATAGGCTTTTGATTTTTCAACAAGCAATAATTGACCTTTATGGCAAGTACTTTCGAAATTTCTTTTCTCATGAGCATATTTATTCATTCACCCTGTAATATTTTTAATATAATCCGTTTTACCAGGCAATTTTATATTTAATCAAGTTTTCTCAAGAAATATTGACTGAGATGTCTCTATTGCTTATAATTAGGCATCGCGACTTCAAAGTATCGCCCGTGTTAATTTTGTTAAGAAGGTACGAAGTTTATTGTCAAGTTGATCTTTTATAAATGCACGAATGAAAAGGAAAAATATAAATTAATCGGCTATTCATATTTTAAATATCTTAAAATGTTCACTCAATTTTTCCGCTAGTGTTTACACAGGGAATATGAAATACGTTTATTTCAAATCATCTGCCTGATTGATTATGTCCATTTCAGTAAATGTGAATTTTCATTGGTTGAAGGGCGAAAGGGGCGGAGCCCAGGTATATTATCTCAGGTGTAAATACTGTACATTGGTAGTCTCTTATGTCTGTTAATATACATACAACACAAGTTTACATGCAAATCAGGTAGATGCTGTTTCATCGAGTTGAAAAGAAAACGAGCCTTGTATGAAATATACAATACGAAATCGGATTATATCAAAGAAATATTGTCGATAGGAAGAGATGTTGTTTTCTCTGACGTGTTTTATATTGAATTTATAATATATTTCAGGAAAAAGCAAAACTAATTGCTTGTTTCAAAGGATTGTGAACAGGAACATGGCTTTGTTTGCATCAGCGTTGTGTTTGCTACTGACATTATTAGTGTGTGTTCAATGCCAAAAATTGTCTTTCAACGTCAACGAAGAACTGCCTGCAGATACCTTTATAGCCGATATTAAAACAGCTGCTAATTTAAATATACCAACAACTGATGATAGTGATGTGACCTTTAGCTTCATAAAAACAGAGAAACAATACGAGGATTTATTTCATATTAACGAACGACAGAGTTCCTTATACACGGCGAAGAAATTGGACCGCGAAACAATATGTCCGTATATTGCGGACTGTCAACTTGGACTTGAAGTGATCGCCAAAGGTACGAAAGTTAGTTTTTATCAGAAAATTATTGTCACCATTCATCTCATTGATATAAACGATCATAGTCCAACATTTTCTGTGTCGGGTGTCAGTCGGGAAATATCCGAAGGTGCACTTGTTGGTACATCCATCCTCATCTCTGACGATGGTGCTGACGACCCAGATTACGGCATATTAGGTGTCCAAAACTACAGAATTGATGATAACTCCGGGTTGATGCCATTCAGAGTAGATTTTCAAAACAATTTTGACGGCACGACTACTGCCGTAAATCTAATACTAACCCGGCCTTTGGACAGGGAGACACGAGATTTTTACAGTCTTAGAATTATTGCTGAAGATGGCGGAACGCCAAAACGATCAGGATTCATCGATGTAAATATTACCGTCACGGACGTCAATGACAATTCTCCCGTGTTTTCCCAACCAATGTACAATAAGACCATCGACGATGATCAGCCTGTAAATAGATCATTCCTTAAAGTCGTTGCAACAGACAAGGACCTTGGTCTAAATGGAGAAGTAACCTATTTACTTAGTCCCAGACAAGACCAAAAAAACTTGGAACTTTTCGCCATAGATCAAAATTCCGGCGATTTGAAAGTGGCAGCTCCGTTGACTTATGAACAAAAAGAAAACTATACTATTATTGTGGAGGCTTCCGACAAGGGACAGCAAGCAAGAAAAAGTCAAGTGTATGTATATTTGCACATTAGAGACGTTAATAACAATCCGCCTCAGATTAATATCAATTTGCTTTCCAACGCTGACTTCGCAGCGATCCCAGAGGATGCAAACTTAGACACTGCCGTGGCCCATATAACCGTGTTTGATCCTGATACCGGAATGAACGGTATCGTAGAATGTACATCATCTAGTGTTAAATTTAAATTACAAAGATTTGATGTTTATGAATACAAAGTTGTTATACAGAGTCCACTGGACAGGGAGTCTCAAGCTGAACATCTGGTTGTCGTAACTTGCCGTGACAACGGACAGCCTCCGTTGAGTGCAACAGCACAGTTTACTGTTAAAGTCTTGGATGCAAATGACAATATTCCACAGTTTACCGAGAAGCTGTACAGGGTTAGTATACAGGAGAATAATAGAAAAGGAGTGCCACTGATCAAGGTTTCGGCGTACGATTTCGATGCGGGTAAGAATGCAGAAGTTACATATAGTATGTCCCCCGTGGCAAAGTACGACTTCTATATTGACTCCCTGTCTGGTCAAATAACAGTTCTGTCAATACTCGATCGGGAGGATACACAGAAACTCACTTTTAAAGTGTTTGCAAAAGATGGCGGTACTCCATCTCTTACCGGAAGTGCTGATGTGGTTGTGACGGTAACTGATGACAATGATCAATTTCCTCAATTTGTTCAGAACAATCCTGTTTTTAACGTTCCTGAAAACTACGGTGTTCATACGTCTATTGGAACTGTAAATGCCACAGACAACGACGAAGGAGACAACGGTAAAGTCTCGTTTAATCTGTTTTCTGAAGACCAAGTTCCGTTTATAGTTTTGCCAAATGGTACCATACAGACAACTGCAAGCCTGGATAGGGAAAACGTAAGCGTGTATAATTTTAAGATTATTGCTACCGACCACGGAAATATACCGAAAATTAATGTTACTAATGTTACTGTTATTGTTATGGATGTTAACGATAATGCACCCGTTTTCAAATTCCCCGACAGTTCGAACAACAGCATCTCCGTTTCGTACCAGACACAACCAAATACCGTTATTGCAACTGCAACTGCAACGGACGCAGATGATCAAAACAATGGCCGTGTGTCTTACTTTTTTAAAGAGAAAACATATTCTAATATGTTTCAAATAAATAATCTTTCAGGACGGATAACGATTGTTCGTCCATTAACAGTTAACGAAGCTGGACGATACAGCATTACAATAACCGCCCAGGACAACGGAACCCCTCCGATGATTTCAGAACAAGTCATTAATATAGTGGTTACCACGCAAGAATTAGGTTACATTGCGAGTGCTGACGTCCCTGAAGATGGCCGACAATATTTCCTTATAGTTATTGCAATATCTTGCGTAACCGTAGTTATTGCGGTCGTCATAATACTGACAATTTGTCTGATCAAACGAGCAGACCGAATTCGCAAGAAATATGCTGAGTCGCACAAGGACGATACTGACGGCGATAAAGACACGGATCTGAAGAAGAAAGTTAGTTTTTCAAGCAGCATGAACAATTTCGAGCAATTCACCAACAGTTCTTCTAGTGGCGACGATGGTGGACATTTATATCCTGCAATAAATAGGAACTCTCTACCAATTGAGGTAAGAGAATTCTTCCAACTTTTATTAAAAATTGTATGCATTATTTCTACTGTTTAGATGCTTACTTGAATTGTTATCAAATTGTCTAGTTGAAAACGAACTTTTATTCAAGACCATTATAATTGAATTTTACACCAAATACAAATGAGACACAAACAAATTCTTATAAAACCATAATTATACCTCTAGATGTGTTTTGAAAGTTGACAACGTAATTATAGTATAGTCTCCGACAAGACAAATGGCCGCAGCTGGGTCCTCGAGGTGTCATGGCGCATTCTTTAACCGACTCAATCCCAATGTTTATTATATCCCGGACATTTTTCTCTGTGTAGGTTTATCGTCTTATTAACATTTTAAACTTGATTTATGAAGAAGATGGCAGAGGTTTTTTGTGGTCAGATCAACAAAATGGTCGTTACAACGAATACAAATTCAATTAATCGGTATAAAATTTGAAAAGGACTGTGAAATTCGACTCAAAATCTAATAAATTTCTCGTTTCCGTTTAAAGTCCAGAACAATAGAACTGGTATATCAAGAGTTTATTCATACCATTGAAACCACGAGATGGACATTTTACATTTATTTTACTGCTTAGCAAACTTTAATTGAGAAATTCAAAAGTTAAACTAAATGTTTAGCATTGTAAATTTATTTACGCTTGTTACGACCACTTAGGCCTTAGGGCCAATATCACTGACTAATCCGTGTCAAAAGTAATCATACATATTTCACTTTATCAGGGCTTGATCAGATATCTACATTTTGATAACGAAAAGTGAATTGAGAATTAGACGGATGAAAGCAATTTGTACTTTATTTCATTGAAATTTTTCTTGACCTTTAATGCATGTCCTTCGAAATCTCTTTTTCTTTCAATGAAGGCGTTTGATCTTTAGTCCAAATTTCATGTCAATCTACCTGCATTTCTACTTTGAATTGAAATAGTATCGGAAACACTCTGACATTAATTAACCTGTACATTCCAATAGTAAATCGACACTTTACTGAACAAATAGTTTGTCAACTATTAAAACACATTATAAATAATTACAATTGGTAAATAATTGACTATTTTTAAAGCCACACATTGTCCATGCAATACACACTATTTACAAAGACATATTCTCTGAGTCATTGTAATCAGATGCTAATTATAAACTCCAACAATTTGTCTATTATGTTTCTATAAAACGGGGATTCAAGTGACTGAAAGCAACATGAAAGTTGACATCTGTCAATTCTAATTAGTTTCATTTTCTGTTTAGGTACATATTGTTGTAAGTGGATACATGTCGTTTTCATGTGCTTCTCTCTATTTAAAAAAACTTACAAAAACACAGCAGACTCCTGAGTTGTTTTGTGTGTGTGTGCATCCCACAACTTATAAACGAGAGCCCCTTGGAGTCCTCTTTCTATAACCCAAAGGAAAGGATGGTGTGCCATGAGGCGCTCTTCCGCAGTTAAATTTAAATGTTCCTTTTCATACAAAACCGTTTGTTAGTACCCTGAGTGGACAACCCGAGTTCAGTTTGTTACAAATTATTTTTCGCACGCAAATCACCATTTAATATCGTGTCAGCTGAAATAAAACGAGCAGAAACAGATTTTAAATATTTGTGGGGGAAAAAAACGATCATGTAATAGGTGTATATTATAAATGTATTTTTTTTAAAAAAGGAAAACGTTTTTGAGTGTAAAATGATTAAAATCGCCATAATTAATTTTCTAAACAATTTAATGGATTGCAAATCATCCACAATAAGTAAAATTTGCTCTGATAAGTGGCTTTCCAATAATAAAAACAACAATGCCTATGACTGTTTTAACTCCAATACACAAAACTCTATTACGTTTATAAACTTTTAAGAATTAATATTATCCTCAAATATTTGTATAACCAGCTGCCCTCGCCTAACTCTAGACCGATTTGATCTAGTGACAATATTTTTATAAGATTTATGGAAAATTAAAGTGTATTAAAAATGAAAATTTTAATAATGCTTTTAAAATAATAATTTATAACCATTTATAGTAAAAACACAAAATTTAATCCTCTAAAAGAACATTACAATTGCTATAAAATCGTTTAATTTATGATTCATAAAAAAGTTATGAAAGTTTGTCAAATGGTTTTATTTTTACAATTGTGTATATATTGATGTTTCATCTTTTAAGAACGCCCTATTAAAAAAGCAGCATTAGACTTAAAGATAATTCTTGTCAAATAGAGATCATAAGTATGATTTAAAAGAAATTAAAATTGCTATAAATTCTCATATATAATTTTTTGTATATAAATGTTAGACAATTATGATGATACTATCAGATACAGACAGAGCTTTAAATGGTAGTTGCTACTTTTTAAGCGTAAATATGGAAATTTACATAAAATTCCTGTATTGGAACATTTTAAGTTGTTTACAAATAATTTAAAATACCGAACTTTAACAAAATGTATCATTAAAAATTTAACAAGTCACTGTATCATGTGGGGTCATTTCAACAACAAGTATTGTCAATGTGGTTCTTTTATATCATCTGATGACCTATTTGTCACCAGGAACAATCTTCCATCTTTCTTCAGAAACCCCACAAAATACAGTACGTCAACCGTGAAGCCATACTATAGTTATCAAGTTGTTACATAAAACAATAGGCTCTATCAAATCTACTGATCTTACGTTTAAAGATGATGAGAACCAATATGTTTTAAATACACTGGTCTGATATCATACCTCACAAATACACAATAAGCAAACAATGACAAGTTATTCATAAAAGATAAAAGCTGTTGACAAAAATATAGGCCTGAAAATTCTCATACTGACATTCACGCGCCACAATCCAATTTAACAATTTAAACTTTAAAATAATTTTAAACTGTTACATTAACAAATAGTTAAAAGACTTTATTATCTTTGTTAAAGACGTATATTATCAGGTGTGAAACAGGTAAAATTCACACTTCTCCCTTATCACATGCAACTTAAAGGCGTATGCAACGGCTCATAAAAGTTTTAAACAACAAAGCAATATGAGTAACAATGTTTTAAAACCTGCATTTAAATAAATTTAAAAAAAAATAGGTAAAAATGAGAAACTAATATATTAATAAATCCATAGCTAATAGGCACGGTGATCTTTGTCACCACCCAACATCTTTGATTGCCATTTTTGATTTTGATATGATTTTAAGTTGACACAGGATGATAACGTTTTGATCAAGTCGATTTAAATTTTGTTTTAGAGCGCATTATCGGTAATATAATAGGACTTTATCAATATCAGACAGATGTCAACATTTTTGCTGTGATTTCTGTTGTTCTGTTAAATATTGTAGAGTTCATTAGCAGTCTATCATGTATTTTCTAACTTAACAGTTATAAGAATTCACTTATTGAGTATCGTCATTCGGCTTTTTGCTTAATTTCTGTTTTCGGTTTTTTTCTGTACATCTCGTATGAGTTTTTATACGTGTAAATGAATTAACTAAAAGTTCTGAACTACTCCTATTCTGAAAATTAGTACTAATGTATTTATCTTTTATTTGTAGTCTTCCTTAAATCGTTTTCCAAATGTAGAAATCAACAAGAAAGATACAAGTGACAGAAATAAAATTCAGCCAACATCACTTCAGCTTCATCAACAGCTGATTGACACCCATAACAAAAATAGACGACCAGTACCGATAATGGTTAGTTTTGTTTTATCTTGTTTTTGAATTTAAATAATATGTAAATTATTTATATTGTAGGTTTCAAATGATGAACTTAAAAATCTTATGCTAAAACTTTAAACATTAGTTCGAAAAAATAATAAATGCCGATGATATTGTATTACTGGTTTGCATTCGAATTGTGCTTTAAATTGGTATTGTTCCATTGCAAGTTAATTTTCGTAATTTATTTATTATACTTTTTTTGTATTTTAATAGTCGCAAGGTATTTTAAAGAAACTAGATTGTGATGATAACAGCGATCTGTCGGCCGAAGTCACCACGAGTGATAGTGGGCGTGGCGGAAGCGAGGACGACCTCAACACTAGTACCGTACTTTCCTATTCCGTGGATTTTGGTGAGTTTGGCTAATCTAGTATTTATTTCTGACATTACCCAGCAAAAACCATATTTAGAAAACACACAGTTAATTAAGTAAGCAAAAATTAATACATGACGCCCAAAGTTAAAAATGTCTGCCTCCCGAATAATTTAGACACTGCAAAAAATCAAGAAAAAATTATTCTACAAATCTCGCACAAATCTGTGTATGTAAGATTTGGTACAAAATATAGCGACACGACCTCGTGACCCGCGTCACTATATATTATAGATACATATGACTACAGGGTATCAGATGAATAATGGTGAAACATTAATTATATAATACATTTATTACTGGTCATTATGGGTTAAATCATATCTAAATTATTTACAGTTAAATATAGTCATATTGTGAGTTTAGCTGACATGCGTGATTTATGTTACTACTTTGCATGCATTTTTTAAGGATGTTTTTGTCATAAAAAATGGTCACTTTCTTTCAATACAATAAGAAAACTCCATTTCTCATAGAAATTAATTGTTCAGTACAATTTTAAATTGATATAAAAATATTGCACAAGGCATATTTTTAGATTTAAAGTTATTATTTTTATTTCAATTGTGTTTATGTGTGTGCGTTTGTCCTTAAAACACACATTTAAATAGCAGGCGGATAACGAAATCACGTTGAATTTTCTTTTAACAATATTTTTATTATTCACGTTAGATATCAAGACGCATGGGTGTATATCACATTTTTTAAAATAAAAAATGTCAATATCTAATTTAATTTCGCGATATGAGGTAAAGTTGTTAGGGTACATCTATAGGATAGATTGTTGCGAAATTTGAAGCAAACAGCTGGAAAACCTACACGTATTATCTACCCTTGTCATATTGATGGATGGTTCCCAACCAAAACCTGCCAATAAATGATCGATGTCTCAGTTAGGTGCTGGGTAGACGTCTTCCTCGATAGTACAAGACACATTTCATTTTCTTCATAAATATGCATCATAGTGCAAATTCCTGTGGAAAATATAATGTCTTGACTGTTATTGCTACGTTCAAGTTGATATATATGAAATAATGTTTCGCTGTTTTCCGTTTTAAACTTTGAAATTATATATCGAGAACTTAAAACAAATCTGTTTAAATTGTTGAATTAAGATAATTGTAATGGTTTTATATATATAGTATACACATATTTTTTTAGAAGAATCAATGTTCATTTTTTTAAACGAAGTGACAGTCTTATTAGAAAATGGTTTCCCGTGGCTATATATACAAAACGTCGTCGAGAGAAAAATTGTCAAATGAATCAATTGTTAAAATTTATTACTTTGTGGGATTCTACAAAAATCTAGAATTTCTGGGATTCTTATAACACATTATTATAACAACGGGGGAGACTGAAATCTGAGAGGAAAACAAAATGCTACATTAAAATCTCTTCAACTCTTTTTAAATGCATTTGTCAATATTGTGATCGGTGTCCCATTACAGTTTCAAGTTACTGTGGTATACGCACACAATAAAACACGACAATGACGTTGTACTTTAAGATTGTAGGACCGAGCCTTTGATCTCGTGATCAATACAACAACACCTGTTATTTTAAAAATTTTATTATCTTGTTTTCACATTGTACATAAATGTACATTGATGTAATTGTATGTTTGGTTATTTTTTCAGAACTGAAGCAAAATCAACATAGAAATTTTTCGACATTTTATCAGTCGAGTGCAAGAGGACGAGAACAGATGCCTGCTCTATGTACGACAACAAATTCATATAACCAATCGAACCTCCACAAAAATTTGACTTTGTCTTCCGATAGCTTTTTCAATTTTGAAAATAGTGCTAAAGGAATATTTCCAAAAGGAATTTCTAGAAATACTTCAATGACCAGTGGCCATGACGACAGCACAACAACTTCAGGAAGTTACATCATTGACGATGAAGATGAATTTGTCGACATGGTCCAGCCTAGTAAACAATGCATTGTATGACAAAAACGTTCTAGGAGGAAGTGAAAGGTACGTTGTATTATACAACACTTACTTAAGCTATAATTAGACCACATTTTATAAGAAATCGATTTAATATAATCACATATTAATAATATTATTACTGTTTTTAAAAAGTCAATGCAGCATGCAACAAAAATTATTAATATTTTGAAATTTGAACCATATTGCATATAAAGACTTAATTTATTTCTTATACATATTTTTTTTTAAAGAAATAATCACCCTTACACAGTCCGATAATCACTTGTTTTTGCCGAATTTTCATGAAAATGTGACAGTTTGTTGTAATGCATTGCTTTTTTTTAAATTATTTATTTAATTTCAAATTTATAATTTCACTGTTTTGGAAATAAAAAAAAATGAACTTTTGTAAAATCTGCAATAAATACTAACAAATAGTAATAAAAAACAACTAAATTGCTTTTTACAGATTTACCTTCCGGTTTCTATTAGTGCTATTAGTTGTATTCACGCCTGACTTCTGAACTACCCTAACATTGCAGTCTCTACTGGTCCCCTGCTGAAGAATGAACAAGTGTGTATGAAGGTATGAGCTCTTTCCTAATTAGATGGACAAACTTGTTTCCTTTTTTTGCTCATTTCCAAGCTTAATGTTTTAATCTGTTAAATCTTTATAATTTGTTAGACATTTATTGTAATCTTATTTAGAGGGAATTTTAGATTTTTCTAAAATAAAAAAAGTTTTAAATTATTATTTTGATTAGATTAAGAATTTGATCTTAATTTACAAAATTGTAAAATATATATTTGATTTTTTTATAGATTTTCTAACAATTCACCATGAAGAATAAAGGATGTACCAGCTGTGTTGATTTGGTGTTAATTAAAAGGAGTCAGACGTGAACTTCAAAGACAATTATATATAATATGTGCCAAAGCCACAAAGAGTGCAATAATTCATATTTCATTATGTGTTCATAAGGAAAAATAATAGTCCCATATTATAAATGGTCAATGTATGACATAGTCTATAATATGTACAATATTTCGCTGATAAAATCGGTACAATATAAAAGAAATAATTGAATATCTGTGTTTATTGTTTTTTGTGCCATGTTGTCATATAACGTGAACATGCTCCAACATTTCATCGATAAATATACATGTTTTTTTCCTGGGCTCTTTAAGGGAAATATTTTATTTTCGTTACAAAAATGCAAGGTTTTCTTTTATCTTGTTTAAATTGTATCAGAAATAAAGTACTTAAATGTAAATTTAACGTTTGGATTTAAAGTACAAGTGTCATCTGAAAAGCATCAGATGTGTGGGCTTAAAAATTATGTCCCCCACTTGTTCCCCCTTCTTTCAATGTTAACGTCATCATGACATTATACTTGTTTTCGTCTGTTTGTGTTGGTACCCTATGTCATCACGTGTTTGTATTTGCATTCTTTACGAAAACGTCATCTTTTATTAGAAAACAAAATTTGCATGGTGTTCTCTATTCCAATCTTAATTGACAAGGATTGACAGTTTTCCTACCGCAGGTCGGGGGTTTTCTCCGGGTACTCCGGCTTCCTCCCCCAATAAAAACTGGACGCCATGATATAGCTGAAAAATTGCTGAAAGTGGCGTTAAACACCATCAACCAAACCGAAAACAAAATTCTATATTTAGAAACTATTTCAACAGAAATGTGTAGACTGAATTTTATTTGTTTGCAGAAATGATATAGAATACTCTAAAAACGGTATAAAAATAGAAACTAAAATAAAAATGCTGATTTCCTATTTACATAAAAAGACGTTTCCCTGGTTATCGGCTAAGTATCAGTGCTTTATTATTAATCACGTGGTCTGTCAAAACTGAGGTTGCGAGTTCGAGTCTCACTGTTGGCAGTGTGCACTCGACTTCAATCTTAATTGACAAGGATTGCCAGTTTTCCTACCGCAGATCCGGGGTTTTCTGCGGCTTCCTTCCCCAATAAAAACTGGACGCCATGATATAGCTGAAAAATTGCTGAAAGTGGCGTTAAACAACATTCAAACAAACAAAAACATTATCAGTGCTTGCAAAAGTCGGAATCATAGTATGACCTCAAATTGGAGTCATCTAGATCTCCGACAGAATTCTTCTGTGTGTATGCTGCAATTATTTAACAATTCTCGTTTTCATTTTCTATTTTGCCTGTTTTTGCTGCCAACGAGAATTGTGAAATATTTGCACCATAGATACAGAAGAATTCATTATAATCTCGATCTATATGAGCTAATAAAAAAAACGAAATAGGGTAGAAATAAGTATTAAGTTATTACAGAAAACATTTATTTAAATAAAATCCTCACAATTTGGATTAGCTAAATACCGATGTTTATTGGAAACAACTGAATATTAAGTGCAATCTTGTTTACTATAAGTGCATATCGGACCTATTCACACGGGGGGGGGGGGGGGGGGGGTTAACTTGGTATATATTGGGTAATACGGATGTGCGGCCCGAATAGGTCACTTTTTTACCTCTCCAAAATAGATGAATAGGTACAAATCTCCGTCCGCAGACCTGTACCTAAAAGTATCCTTAGTTAACCCCCCCCCCCCCCCCCCCCCGTGCCTATTCATGTTGTTTGTATTTTCTATATAATGTTATTAATAATTGGCAGACATGCATTGCTAGTATTTTTGTATTTTTTTACTGTATTAAATTAAGGAAAGGCTCTTGTTTGTTTGTTTGTTTGTTTGTTTATCACCACTTTCTGTATTTTTTCCTATATCGTGCGTCCAGTTGTTATTTGGGAGGAATCCGGAGCAGCCGGTAAAAACTCTGTAGGAAAGTTGGCAATCCGTGTCAATTAATATTGGAGTCGAAAGTGATCAATAATCAATGACTACCTTAACCGTTCGGCCACCAATGCCCCTAGACAGGATTATAACGGTTATATGATTTTACGGTGCTAACTCTGTATCTGCTGCTCATTTTCTAAACAATCATACAATTAGGCATATAATTCTGGTCTCCATATGTTCACATTGTCATCTGTAGACTGTTGTCCCTGAGTGGGACGTTTGATCTGGAATCATAGACAGAAAGAATGCATCGTACACCAATCATACAGATGTATAAGTCTCCAGGGACAAATGTTCGCTAGCATATATTACAATAGAATCTTGTATGACACCACGGATTTATATATATTGTCCTCTTACTGATTTCCTTCCTATGACAATGTGCAAACACCATGCACGTGTTACAACAGTTAAAACAAAATAAACAAGAAAACTGTTGATGCAAAGCATCAGTTCGCCGCCGATTAGTTCTGCATTCTGCACGCGTTTGTCAAAATGATTTGCAAAAAAATTACGGGATGCATTTTAAAGCATGTTTATACCTACGTTACAGAGGATATTTTTATGTTCTTTGCAATTATATTCTAATGTGTCAACGCTTTAAGTTAATATTTTGTTCAAATTATACATTAACAGCATATACTTTAGACCCAATAGTGTGTTTTTCTTAGAGGCTGTATTATGCATAATCAAACATTTCGAACCTTGAATATGTGTTTTTCTATCTGTTTGCATTTGCTTAAATTCAAAATACATATCATCTCGACAATATGGCAATTAGAGAAATTAGTCTCAATATTTAGGTTGTATTAAAAAATTGTACGTGTAGAGGACCAGAAGAATAAATAATCACAGTCAAGTTGTTTTTATATAATATAAAAGCTTGTGTAGCAGACATCTCAGATTTTCAATCGAACTAAAAACACACAATTTCTAAGGACTATCTAATGAACATTCGCTTAGAAAGAATTGCAATTTCTAAACAGAAGGCATTTTAACTTTTCCCCCCAAAAGGTTCTATGTAAAGCTAAGTCCTGCTGTTGTGGCCAATTTGAATTGCCGATTTCTAAATTTGCGCACATGTAATCTTTTGTCATATATTAAATCACAAATATACTTGAATTAAAACTAATATTTAAGTTGTTCAATTAAATTATTGACATAACATTTATATATTGAATTTTTACAAATGCGGCATACTCCGGAATTGTATAAACAAAATTGCCTTTTATTCTGGTTTCCGGTTTTTCAAACCTACGCTCTTCGATAGAACTATCACCGAATTATACAGTACCAGGATAAAAATGGCCTCCCTGTATTATTAACTTCCGTAAATGGAATACCAACAAAATTTATTATTACATGAAACTTTGATATTACCCAAGCATTTTTGCAGGCGAAACTTAGCTATCATCTTGTTTTTTCACTCAAGTTAAATGATTGACATTCTTGTAGCAAATTTCTGTTCATTTATGGTAACTAAGTGTACTTAGAAATATTTCCTCCTTTATCCATCGTTAGCAACGAAAGTGAATACAAATATATCGCCGCCCAGGA
The DNA here is from genome assembly GCA_944474755.1 of Limnoperna fortunei. Classification (NCBI taxonomy): domain Eukaryota; kingdom Metazoa; phylum Mollusca; class Bivalvia; order Mytilida; family Modiolidae; genus Limnoperna; species Limnoperna fortunei. The sequence continues at coordinate 12,813,628 of OX104115.1, read as the reverse complement.
GGCGGCGATATCCTGGGCGGCGATATATTTGTAAAATTTATCTCAGAGAATGCTGAATAAAAACAAAGATCTAGATTGGCAGTATTTGGCCACAGCTTTATTATACAAGTACAATAATATATATATATATAAATAAATAGATAAATAAATAAATATATATATTTCAAATATAAGATAAGATTAAAGTTCAAGTCCATATATTGGTCGCCGCAACTTGATGGCAGACCATAAATGAATTAGCAACTGATATATATGGGGGATGAGCAACCCTGGGAAACAGAGGTTACTCCAGAATTTAGATATTTGCTAGTTGACAGTTAATAAAAAGGGGGGCCAGTGCAGTGAAAAATCTGCCTTATTGTCCGAAACCACCATTTGCACGCTTCTCACACTCCACGGCGAAAACAAGACTGTGCTTTTTCCTTGCAAGGCTCCTCAATTCTCAAGCTCCAAGCTGTCCCAATACCTGAAAATATTCAAGAAAAGGAAGCGAAGTACCAATTTCATTAACAAGATGATTATTACAAAATGTATTAACGTTGTGCGTGTTATGTAATGGAGGTGGGTGGGAGGGTTTAAAAAATTTAGATTGCCAAACCGACATTTTTCCTGTCACCTCCTTGCAGACGATTTTCAAAAAGACCGAACCTCGATTTGGTTTTTCTATTTTAAGACAGGTTTAACCAATCACCAATCATATGTTTAAGGAATACTAGAGCGAAAGCAACAACAGCCAACAACTATACTAGTCAGTCTTCCTTCGATAAAGGAATTTAATGCTGAATACATTAAATTCACTTATCTCAGAGAATGCTGAATAAAAACAAAGATCTAGATTGGCAGTATTTGGCCACAGCTTTATTATACAAGTACAATAATATATATATATAAATAAATAGATAAATAAATAAATATATATATTTCAAATATAAGATAAGATTAAAGTTCAAGTCTATATATTGGTCGCCGCAACTTGATGGCAGACCATAAATGAATAAGCAACTGATATATATGGGGGATGAGCAACCCTGGGAAACAGAGGTTACTCCAGAATTTAGATATTTGCTAGTTGACAGTTAATAAAAAGGGGGGCCAGTGCAGTGAAAAATCTGCCAAATTGACTGAAATGACAGATGCTCGTCATGTGTCGTTTCAGGCAACCGCCACAGAATGGGGGGGTTTGAACTGCACAGCTGTGCCAATACTGTTAAATATATAATATAATGTGTTTCTAGTATATATATGGCATATTTATATATATGAATAGCAAATTGAAATTCAAATAGCACTGTTATATTCAATATAATATATTTCTAGTATATATATGGCATATCTACATCAATATAAATGTAAATAACAAATAGAAATAGCACATGAATGTCTGTGCTTGAATGTATATACAAATTCGGAACTTCTAGTATACTTATGTTGTTGGTTGGAATGTTGTTGAACGCCACTTACAGCAATTTTTCAACTATATCATGGCGTTCAGTTTTTTATTGGGGGAGAAAGCCGGAGAGCATCCCGACCTACGGTGGGAAAACTTGCTCTAGTATATAAATTTAACTAAATATTTGCAGAAAAAATATACAATTAGGAATTTTTAGTATGCATATGTCATAGTAAACTAAATAATTGCAGCATGTAGATTTGTCTAAATATTTGTTTATGTAAATATTTCCAGCGACCAGAGCATAATAACATACAGAATTGCATTCTAACCAATACATTACCAAGATCATTTCGCCCAATATTTATCATAATAAATTTTTGAAGGGTCTTCCAATTTAATACGAATTTTTAGTATGTATATGTCATAGTAAACTAAATAATTGCAGCGTGTAGATTTGTCTAAATATTTGTTTATGTAACATTTTTGGTCAATAACACGAACACAATTTGTCAAATTATTTAAAAATTTCAAGCGACCAGAGAATAATAACATCCAGAATTGCATTCTAAACAATACATTACCAAGATCTTTCCGCCCAATATTTATCATAATAAATTTTTGGAGGGTCTTCCAATTTAATAAAGGTTCCAATATAACCATTGAGTTAATGCATTCCTTATGATGTATAAGCAAACAAGGCAGAACTTGTGTTTCCTTGCAAGGCTCCTCAATTCACAAGCTCCAAGCTGACCCAATACCTGAAAATATTCGAGAAAAGGAAGCGAAGTACCAATTTCATTAACGATTTAGCAAAATATATTACAAGATGTATGACCTGCCATACTTGTATAGCATTCGGAATCTGTAGTGTTTTGCTAATATGCATGTATATACTAGAATTAAAAGCAACAAACGTTTATAAAGATATCAAGTGTAAATTATGTGTAAACAGTTAAAATTAAGTTACATGAAGGGATTCTAATATAATTTTTGAAAAAAACATTGGATTTCTGCATTCCAAGAGATTTTATATCTTCAGTTGACAATTATTTCCATGGAGGAATGTGTTGCCATACCAATGTGAAATTAGTCTTTGAATTAAACAGGTAGTCCGGTGCCCGCTGCGTGTTGGATCAAGTCTGGGCCTCTAAAACGCAGAACTATGGACGCCCAGCTGGCGTGTGCCAAGAAATAAGATGTTAAATTATTTTGATAATAAAAATTGCCGGAGATGCATGTATTTCATTTATTTTAACTGGCCATATCATAAATTGTTGCAAAAACAACGTTTACCATAAAAGAAATGTAAAATGAAACTGATGCCGGTAGTTCAATAAATTTTGTAACCAGTCTTAGTTAAGGTGGGTCCGGTATGACTGGTGCCTTCATTGACATAAATGGTTGCAGAAAATTAAGGTGTATTCATTCCTGTGAATACAGAACAATAATATATGTTAAAGAAAATGTGGACAAAATACAAATACGAATACAAATATTTACTAGCACAAACTCATGGTACAGTACATGTTAAGGCACAACAATTTAAAGGATCAATACAAAGTGTGTTATACAAATGTAATACAATTCTTTACATTAATTGTATTTATTATTATATTATATTATATAGTATACAGATGATATAACCAATTAAAATTACGTTTTATATGATACAACTTCTTCTTAATTCAAAGCATTCTAAAATAAATGTAGCAGTAAGTTTTAGACAAAATTCAGATTTGCTATTCAACAAAAAGCATAATAGGGATTTGTTAAAAGATTTGGGATTAAACTTTTGATTTTCTTAAGAAATGTACTTCTTATCAGCTTATAATGCTTGCAATGCAACAGAAAGTGTTCTTCATTTTCAATTTCTCCTGCATTGCAAACTAGAGTTTCCATCTTTTCTATTTAGTTTTTGTTATCTTCCCTTTCCTATCGTTAGATTATGAGCACTGAAACGAATTTTACAAAGAGCAGGCCTGTCTTTAGCTTTCTTTAAGATATCTAAATAGCGAGGTCTGCATCCTATTTAAAAACAAAAATTTTGAAAAAAATTCTAGTTTTGGAGATGTGTCTATAAGTGTATTTTGATTTTGGAGATTTTGATCATTTAATCTAATTTTTATTTGATTTAAGTATTGTTTAAGTGAGCTTAAATCACGATTTAGAAAGGAAAAACCTAAATTATTTAATACTGTTTTCAGTTTGATAATCCAATTGGTTGAGTGAACAGAATTTTCAAAAATAGTTTTTACTAAAGAATTTTCCGAGTCTATAATCTAGATATTTGATGCTTGAGTACAGAATTTTACTTTTTAAGGGAAGTCGACATAGTTCAGCTCGACATGCATCATTAGTAGCTTTGCAATGTACACCTAGAATTTCTTTTATAAATTAAGATGTAATTTTTCAAATGGTTCAGTATGTTTAAAGGTAGAGAAAATACCCCATATTTAACTGCAGTATATGATAATGGGTAAAATTAGTGTATCAAAGAGTTTTTCTAATAATTTGCAAGGATTATTTAATCCAATTAGCTTTTTAATTTTCAAAATATGCTCTTTGGCTTTTTCCATCAATGTGTTAATAGCTAGATTAATGTTGCCATTACATTTTATTAAAATGCCTAGATAACAGTACTGAGATACTGTTTCTAGATATATAAATTTTTATATTTTAATTGGTTTAAAAAGGTTTTACCATTCGAATTAAATACTACTACTTTGGATTTATCAGTATTTACATGTAAATGCCATATTGAACAGTATTCCTGCATGGCAATGAGACAGTTTTGCAACCCTTCCTTACTCTGAGATATTAGTACAATATCATCAGCATAAAGAAGAATGCTTACTCTAATACCACCCAAGACCACTGGGTAATATATGTTGTTTTCCAGTTTTTTTTTGTTATATCATCTATAAAAAAGTTAAGGAGAAGAGGACTCCAAACATCACCTTGTTTAACACCTCTTTCAGATATAAATGGCTCACTTAGATCATTTGAAAATTTAATTTTACATAGTATCAGTATACATGGAGTATATAATTTTAAATATTTCATTAGGAGTGTTATGTTTTAGCAGTTTATAAATAAAAACCAATTCTCCACACTGTGTCAAAGGCTTTTCTTAGGTTAGTGAAGGCTGCAAACACTTTGATTTTTCATTTTATAGTTATCTGCGATAGCTTTTAGAGTAAAAATGTGATCAGAAGTCCTGCACTTCTCTTTAAAACCTATTTGGTTCTTACTTATTAGAAAGTGATTATTCATAAATTCCAAAAGTCGATTGTTTATAATCTTATTAAATAATTTTCCTAAGTTTGAGCTGATAGATATTCCCCTATAATTATTAGGGTCAAATCTATTACCTTTTTTATGTAATAAAACTAAATAGTTTTCATTCCAAGATTTAGGGAAGATACCATGTGAAAAAATTTTAAAAAGTTTACAGAGTGGTTTAATTAATGCTGTGGTACTATTCTTCAGCATTTCATTAGAGATGAGGTCTGATGATGCACTTTTACCATTTTTAAGTAATTTAATTGCTTTTATCATCTCCTCACAGGTGATTTCATTGTTCGACTCACCTGAGACTGAGAAGTTAATATTTGATTTTAGGGTCTCAAATTCCTGAGTGATATTTTTTGTTTTTTTTTTGTTTATTACTATATGCAGTGTCAGCTTTATTTAGTTTTTTGTAAAATGATATGAATTCTTCCTTTGGAATATCAGTGTCTTCAATTTGACCAGCTGATTCCCTTTCAAGTTTATTTATCATGTTCCAAAATACATTTGGATCTTAGCACAGTTGTTACTTAATTCAGAACAAATTTTGTTTTTATATGACTTTTCTTCAAATTTGCAAAGATGTCTGTATTTTGATCTAAATGAATAGAATTTTTCCTATATTAATCTTTTCCGGGAAATTTATTTACAAGTTTTTCATAATTTTTTCTGTGTTCCTGAGATCTTTACATGAATCTGAGAACCAGTGTCTAGTTTTATTGCATTTTATTATTATTATTTTTTTTTTTGTTTTTTTTTTGTTTTTTATTTATTTATTTTATATATATATATATTTGGTAATTTTTTTTTTTTTTAATGTTGCTAGGGGGTTTAACAATTTTAGCTGATTTTTTGGCATTTTCTTGTAAAATTGTGGTTAAGGAATCAGTAGACAAATTAATGTCATTAAATTTAGTTGTCATAAATGTATCAAGTTTTTGTTTACTTTCAATGCTATTTATATTCTGGGAATACAGTTAGACCGATTCTTTTGTCGATATAAATTTACATGGAAGTGGTTCCAATGAATTTTGAAAGCTGCTCTTTACATGAAAATTTGTTAACAATGAACAACTAACATACAATGGTTTCATAAAGAAGGAAATCATGAACAGTAAAATCAGCAAAAATATATCATTAGAAACAATATTAATCCACAACACTATACTATACATCCATTATATGTAGCACAAAAGTGTATTTTCCTAATATATCACCAATTGTTCTACCATTTAGTATTTTTAATCCAGATTCTTGACACGCATTCAAGAAGTTTACCACTTTTATCAATTGGTTTACTGTCAAAAAAGCTGTGACCGTGAGGGAGGGAAGCAGGGCTTTATTCCTATTTTTATTTAAATAGAAATGCTTTACTCGTATTAATATGTCCATAACATAACATTATTATTATTATTGTTTAGGGGAAATATGAAACTAGAATTACAAGATATTGATAAAATGTCGGGAGCTCCATGATGCTTCCCATCCCAGATGTGATAAAATTAAAGAAATTGTTAAACCATCCTGAAACCAAATAACATTTTTCGAGATTTCTGGCTTTGGAAGATCATTAAACAAATTTTTCTTCCAAAGAAGTGTTGTTGAATGGAAGATTAATAAGGATTAAAAAATTTAGATTGCCAAACCGACATTTTTCCTGTCACCTCCTTGCAGACGATTTTCAAAAAGACCGAACCTCGATTTGGTTTTTCTATTTTAAGACAGGTTTAACCAATCACCAATCATATGTTTAAGGAATACTAGAGCGAAAGCAACAACAGCCAACAACTATACTAGTCAGTCTTCCTTCGATAAAGGAATTTAATGCTGAATACATTAAATTCACATATGATAAAAGTTAAACAAGAATTACAGTGTCACTGCTTAAAAGAGAATTGCCTTCAATTGTCACAAATAAACGTCTGCTTATCTTCAATAAACACTTTTATTCGGCAGCTTTTAAATTTGTGCATATGAAAACCGATTACAAATCAACGATTGCCACGTCAGTTGAAAAGATAAAATAAGAAAAAGAAGGATTTTGGTTGAGGTCCTCCCTCCGTAATTTGTCGCGGGGTGTCACGTCGATAGAGACGAATATTCTTAGGTACCTGTCCGGTCTTCTCATGACTTTACATATATATGGATCATGAGTAACACGACGGGATTCTTTAATGAAGCAGAATATGCCGAACACTCTGGAACACCTCATATACTTTGTCTTTTTTATTTGTTTCCGGGTCTCGGTGTCCCAGTAATTTAAGTAGATAGTCTACTATTGATCACGTGGTCTATCAACACTGAGCTCGCGGGTTGGAGTCTCACTGCAGGCAGGATGTTCTCGACTCCAATCTTAATTCACAACGATTGCAAGTTTTCCTACCCGAAGGTCGGAGGTTCTGTCAGATCAGGTACTCCTGCAAAACTGGACGCAATGAAGCTTAAAAATTGCTGAAAATCAGTCAAACAATAAAAAAAATCTTATTTGTTTCTCGAACGCTCTGGACGTTTGTTTCTGTGTTTGTAAGTTGTCAGTTTATCATAGCATTATAAAGTATCGTTTTTGGCCAAATTTAATGTACAGATTTGTAAAGAAACCGCACACAAGACACATACCATTTCATGTTTATATTACACATGTAAAACCACACAATTATATCAACAACAAACGCGAACCTTCTCAACAATTTCACTTAAAAAAGCCAACACATAAAATTACTGATAATTGTGCAACGGAGTAAAAGATTTCTTTTTACTTTATCGTAGTGTCAACCCTAGACATTTATCAATAAGACTGGCCATTCAGGTTAAGGTTTGAGTTTTATACTTTAATGTCAGACTCAAACTCACAAACCCACACTACTACGTCACCACGGCGTCAGATTCAAACTCACAACCCCACACTACTACGTCATCACGGCGTCAGACTCAAACTCACAACCCCACACTACTACGTCACCACGGCGTCAGATTCAAACTCACAACCCCACACTACTACGCCACCACGGCGTCAGACTCAAACTCACAACCCCACACTACTACGTCACCACGGCGTCAGATTCAAACTCACACCCCCACACTACTACGTCACCACAGCGTCAGACTCAAACTCACAACCCCACACTACTACGTCACCACGGCGTCAGACTCAAACTCAAAACCCCACACTACTACGTCACCACGGCGTCAGACTCAAACTTACAACCCCACACTACTACGTCACCACGGCGTCAGACTCAAACTCACAAACCCACACTACTACGTCACCACGGCGTCAGACTCAAACTCACAACCCCACACTACTACGTCACCACGGCGTCAGACTCAAACTCACAACCCCACACTACTACGTCACCACGGCGTCAGACTCAAACTCACAACCCCACACTACTACGTCACCACGGCGTCAGACTCAAACTCACAACCCCACACTACTACGTCACCACGGCGTCAGACTCAAACTCACAACCCCACACTACTACGTCACCACTGCCTCTCCTCTATAACTACATCAGAGATTGTCGTAGTTGCCCACAATGTGTTTATTTAAAAACAAAACTATTTCCTTAAATATTTTCGCAGCTTTTATTCTGTTACGTTTTAAACTAAGTTTCTGACCATTTTTTGCTCGTACATCGCTGCATAACAAGAGGGAGTAAGGATCTCGTGTTGTTACCATTACATTTGATTAGGGAGTTCAAGTCTCGTTAAAATATTTCGATTCAAGTTAGTCTTCACAAAATGCTTATTGTTGCCTTAAATAACGACATCTTAAATATAATTTGTCGAATTTATCTCAAAATCTTTAAAATTTTGTGGTGTAAACAACTTGTCTTCTTCAAACCATAATATCTAATAGATTGTGTCACGTCTGAAAAGTAATTCTACCATTAAATTTGATGGTCCACTTAATGTCATCCGAGACAGTAACAAACTCTATCATGGCGTAATTTAATTTAAAACGAAGAATACGAAGAACAAATTTTATTTAAAAAACCATTAGGAATATTAGAATAGCGTACAGGAAAATTGTGAACGGTATTCTGAAGGAGATGCAGATAAATGGGTTTTTGCGTTTATCAAAAAAAAAAAACTACAGTAAAAATTAACACAAATCTAACACAGCAAGAAACCACGTGACAAACGTTCTATATCAGGGCACAACTGATAACCAGCTGATACCTTCTGTCCTGTGCCATAATTGACCCAGTGACCAGAACGATTCTGAGCAGAAACTGGAATTTTGTTGTCACATTTTGACATATTATGATAATGAATATTGCAAAATCTAAAATTGTTCAACATAAATAAAAGATATGTTTTTACTAAATAACAAAATCTTTATATATCATGTAAATAGCTGTAATAAAAATCACAGTTTTTAAGGATTTTGAACTTTTTTCCAGACCACAAAATATCTTAAAACATTATAAATGTATAAAAATATCCAACACTTAACAAACGAGTTTTAAAGCGCGTAATCTAAGGGAAGTAAGCCATACAATATTTCTGTTACTCCGACAAGAGTTACGTACTATTTTCTTATAGTTTGAGCACGTTCAACAACAAACAACAACAACAACAAATACTTTATTTCAAAATTAAGACGCTCAGAATTGAGCAGTTCAATTACATTTACATAAATAAAAGAAAAGAAGAAAAATGTATGACATGCATTGGAGATTTAGAGATTAGAAGCATATAAAGCTGAGGACTAGGGGGTTGATAGGGCTAGACCCACAAAGCTGAGGACCAGGAAAGTTGATAGGGCTAGACCAACAAAGCTGAGGACTAGGAGGGTTGATAGGGCTAGACCTACAATGCTGCTCGTCCCAGCTTATAAGTCATGCTTTCTCCATGGGGAGGGATGAATCAATCAAGAGTGTCACGCTCCTTGCCATATCAGGATCCATTCCTTAGATTGTATTGGGAGGGGTAGCTAGAAGGAGGCGGGGTCCATTAACAGGTTAACAATTTTGTATTTTTCCCAAAACAGATAACAGTAAATTAAAAAAATATGATAACAGTAACCGCAATTAACTTGAAAAAAAAAGAAAACAGTGATTTCAAAAATCGACAAAAACCGTAGAATCTCATTGAAGGCCGATACGGCGAGAAAATGCATACATTAATCAGTGTTTCCATAGTAACTAGTATCTGTTCTGATGTATATCCCTCCCTTCATAGGATTTTCAAAAGTGGCGAATAAAATGAATTAACAGATAACAGAACAAAAATCTGTAAAACAGTTGACAGTGTTCTGACTGTATTAACAGCAAATGTATATTTGTAACCAATTCAATTATTTATAAGCGTCATTGGTGAACAAGTTGTCTACCTACCATCTACTATACATCAGCGGCGTGTCAACACTGAAGTTGCGAGTTCGAGCTTGTCTTCAGAAAAGATCGACTTCAACTTAAATAACAAGGATTGTTGGTTTTCCTGACGGTAGGAGATTTTCTCCTGGTGTTTCCATGATATAGATGAAAATCGCTAAAAATGGCGTGAAACACCACTCCGACAAACAAAAAACTAATGGGTCTATTTCGCATGACCATTTTTTTTTTTTTGAAAAAAGTACAGATTCGAAGATATTTAAAGAAAAACTGAACCAAAATATCCAGTATTCTATATAGTATAAGGCTTGGTTGTAGAGAGTAACAAAGGCAAAGCATAAAAGATCCTACTGAACGAAAATGTCACACGACACTGACGTAGACGACCTGTATATCTTATCAGGGTGCTATGAATAATTTACAGCATGGACACGACGAAAAAGGTAAAACTATTTATAACATATACCTATTGATTACATGTGTAATCCTACTGTTGATTTTCCAGGCATATAAATTTTGACGATTTTTACTTTTTCTTGACATTTTTCCTTCGTTATAAATAAAGTGATTCTCGTGTCATATCAAACATTCTCTCAGAATTACTGTTAAGCACTAGACCGGAAGTTCATTTGGTAGGAAAATCTACTTTCACTTTCTATTTCCGAATTTATTTTCGCATCGTGTATGATTCAAATTATATAGCATATGCAAACAAAAATAATCAACGCGTAATTTACAAGAGAATTATAACTGCATTAAAAAAAAAAAATAGTGTACTCTTATATTCACAAGTAGCATATATATATAAGATATTTGTTAAAGAAAAATTTCTATTTAACATTTGCCTGCCAATATACGAGTTTCACAATATCTTTGTTTCTAAAAATAGATCGCTCTTATCAGTTCATAATGAGGCTAAGGGTGTATAGATCTCTATAGCTTCTGTAACTGACAATGGCATCGAATGTAAACATTACACAAAAATACGTTCTAGATCAATTATGGATCATGAGATGTGTTAAAAGAAATTTTAAGAGAGAATGGAAATTTAAGCGTGTTTGTCACAAGGCAGATTTTAGTTGCCAGGTGTTATCATTTAATCAGCTGTAGACAATCGAAAGAATGCAACTTCTGATGACGGGTCAAACGAGGACTCGGACATTGTGGACAATTTCAGTCCTCTTCTAAGTTTAGATTCTATCAAGGAAATAGGATTTAAAGAACTTAATTTAACAGCCAGAGCGACTATGGCATACGGACCTTAGACAATTTTCGCCGTGCAATTTTCATTAGGGTTATAAATACCTAGTTAATTAATAGGACTAAAAAATACGGTGACTGAGTTATGAAAAAAGGTGACACATATAAAAAGATAAAATCCTACAATTTTTTTCCCCAAAGGATAGTGTTACCCCAACATGTACATGTATAATCAAAGTTAAACTTTTGAAAAAGTCCAAAGACACCATTATATTCAATATCTAAACCTACAATTTGTATACTTCCATTCCCAAAGTGAACATTTTGAAAAACAATAACATGAATAATTCATCAAAAGATATCTAGCCAAATGGTTAAAAATACCAAAGAAAATATGACTTTGAAATATATGAGGAGGGGAGGAGGGGTCATCATCCCGAATTTCCGATCACAATATTAGAAAGTCCCGAATTCCCGGTCATACAATTGACATTTACCCGAATTCCCGAAAAATTCAGAATGTTAATCAAAAAATTGTCCAGATGTTGTCAATTTGGCCAATATTGAAAAGTAGATCAACCTGAAGTTGCTATACTAATTTGACATAATTTTCATACTATTTTATAATTTTATTATTAAATTCCCGGTCAAATTTTAACCAAATACCGAATTCCCGTTAAAACAAATGCCCAACCCTGGCGTCCCGAAAAAGGTTCTCCCGAACCTCATATATGGCCACCTACTCGAATTTCGACGATTTTCCTTTATTCAGCATTTTAAACAACAGATTCAAGGCGAAACTTCTTTTAAAATATATTGCATTTATCGTGGCATTTATCATGTTTATTTCAAATGATTAAACTCAATAATAAATAACAGATGTTTAAACCAAATTAACGTCGTAAAGCGAATATGAAATAATAACAGAAACTTAGAAAGTAAAGCAATTTATTTATGATACATTTAAAAAAAAACAAATATTTATACATCTGTTTCTCTACGACTGATCGGACTGATACACCCTTAGCCTCGATCTCGCTAAACTTCCGGTATATTTTACAATCCCGACCAAATCGGAATAAGCACGTTGTGAAAAGGGTCTATTGTCGAATTGATGTTCGCAGAAGCCACGTGGCAGAAGCTTATATGCGGAAACAGAATCTCAAATTTGCGATCATCATGTCATAGATTTAAGCTAGAAATTATTAAAAAAAACTTTGATCTCTCCGTGATATTGCTTCAGACAACATGTTTCCTAATTTATGAGTTTGAAACATGCGGCTGAGAGTATGTCCGACGCTGGTGAAAGTTGAACAAGAACAGGCCAAGTCGCAGTTGTTTATCTACATCTCTCTGTAATTAAAATTACAATGGCCATGTCTTCAAACAATTTCGACTGAAAATTAAATTAATTAATTTGACCAGAGTTACCACCAAAACAGTAGATAAATCTGATACAATTTATAATATATTCAGAACAGAATCATTGAATCATATGATAAAACAACTAACATCTTAAAAATAATCGGAATCGGGCTCTGGGGTATTCCGAAAGTGTCGGAATTAAGGACTCGTAAACTAATCACGTCTTAACATTGCCGTTATGTTTGATATCTTTAAAACCAGAAACACGTGTTTACATGTGTGTTTTCAAGCCCCATAATTTAACTATTGTTACTACAGACATGGGAAGAAGAGATAATACCAAATCTCAAATCCCGAGGAAACAAATCAAAGTCCTATATAAAAGATCAAATATATATTGTAGGTCCCAAAGTAAAAAAATCAACTGGCCCTAAGCACGCAGGTTTAAAGGTTCGGAATTGATATTATCAGCTGAATAGATGTCTAAATTTCTCTGTTACATGTATATAGACCAGTAATATCTTTTACAGTTGTACTCGTTGGTCATGCATATCCTTTACTGTTATTCTTCCTATAATCAGCTAAACAAGTCAAGTAGAACTAAAGACGAACAATCCACAGACAGTGACCTTACAAGCTCTATTTCTCCGGTGTTCTGGACTTTGTTTTTCACAGGGTGGATATTTGTCATCGTTGAAAAATGTATCTCTGTAAGTAGTTTCCATGTACCATCAAAATATACAATATTTTTTATTTTGTAAATAAATGCCACCAAACCTTTTGTTTAAACCAATGTACCAAATATTCTTGAATTTTAATTATTTAGACATATTTTAATTTCGTTTAAATACTCAATACATGAGCAAAGTTGGTTATTTCGTATAACCTAACTTGGCTTTTCAGCACGTGCCTGAATGTGACGTCATAATAAGATGTATTAATGACGTTGACTATACATGAATTCTTCCGCGAACAACAAGTGACGACACTAAAATTGTGAATTGCAAATATTATTTGATTACTTGTAAAATATTGTTCTTGTTACTTCATTTTTACTATAGAATTTAAAATATAAGGTTTGTTTTCAGTTGTTGGTTAGATTATATCAGTGTTGACAGACCACGTGACAACTTTGTTAGGAAATTGTATAAGCTGGTTCACTGTTTTGCATTGTTTGCTTCAGGAACTTTATTTTATATATAGGTATTCGAAATTGTATGTCATGTACTAATAAAACTACTGAGACTTCAAAAGAGGATCAATCAATCAATCAATCAATCAATCAATCAATCAATCAATCAATCAATCAATCAATCAATCAATCAATCAATCAATCAATCAATCAAATTTGTGCAAATTCAAAAGAAAGAATACTATAACGTGAAATTTGAAACCAATCATTTAATGAGTCCAACAAAATATCAAGACCAACAGTCAACCTTTTATAATATACAATTATAGTCCCGTGTATATGCCGATATGATGTTTCGAGTACAAAGAGCAATAACGACTGAGTCCGAACTCTAGATTGCTTCATGGCCTATCCAATCTCATATAGTTTTTTATTGGCTAAAATTGATATTGACTGGTCGATATTGATTTCTAAAATAAAAACCGAAATGAGGTCGATCGCATAAAGTCAACTGTTTAATTGCAAGAATAAAACCAACAAATCGTAGAAAAACGCTTCAATTGTTGTTGACAATATTTTTGTGTTACAAACGCGTCAGAAACATCAGAAAAGTTAACATTGGATTCCGCTTGACCGCGCGCGCAGCAGAAAAAAATAACCTTTTTTGATGCGATTTGAGTACTGTTGCGATTTAACATGATCCGAAAATAGTTTCTAGACCAATCAAAACACAAATTCTATTCATGTAATACATTCATTTAGTGAACTTTACACTTATTACTGAAAAACAATTACAATGTTTTCGATTTTTTTTTCATCACCTTAATATTTTTTAACAGGGGCACTGGGAAATCCTGACAATACCTTCATTTTCATTAAAGGCTTCTGACTATTTTGATTTAAACGCCATCATTATTGTAGTCGGGTGGTTCTGCCTTCAATGTGTGTTGTATATTCTTCCTATTGGTGGAGAACTTGTCGATGGACTTCCGGTAAAAGAATCAGGAATTAGACTAAAGTACAGATTGAATGCCTTTTTCGTCTTGGTCGTAAACATCTTTGGATTCCTTATTACTGTTGTTTCTGGAATAAATGTGACGTACATGTCAGAAAAACTTCTGCAAATGGCGACTTCTGGAGTTTTGTTAATACTGACTTTCAGCATAGTTCTGTTCTTCAAAGGAGAAAGTGTGAACAGATCAGGTAAATTAACGCTTTTATAAATGTATTATGACATTTATATACCCTTTGTGTCCGAACTGGCACCAACTATTAGCGGGTGTCTGCGCTCTCCTGGCACCAACTATTAGCGGATGCGTTGGCTCTCCTGGCACCAACTATTAGCGGGTGTCTTTGCTATCCTGGCATCAACTATTAGTGGGGGTCTTTGCTATCCTGGCACCAACTATTAGCGGGTGTCTTTGCTATCCTGGCACCAACTATTAGGGGATGTCTTCGCTATCCTGGCACCAACTATTAAGGAGTTTGTCTTGTCTATCCTGGCACCAACTATTAGCGGGTGTCTTTGCTATCCTGGCACCAACTATTAGCGGGTGTCTTTGCTATCCTGGCACCTACTATTAGCGGCTGTCTTCTCTATCCTGGCACCAACTATTAGCGGGTGCGTTGGCTATCCTGGCCCCAACTATTAAGGGGTGTCTTGGCTATCCTTGCACCAAATTATTAGCGGGTGTCTTTGCTATCCTGGCACCAACTATTAGGGGGTGTCTTCGCTATCCTGGCACTAACTATTAGCGGGTGTCTGCGCTCTCCTGGCACCAACTATAAGTGGCTGTCTTCGCTATCCTGACATCAACTATTAGCGGGTGCGTTGGCTATCCTGGCACCAACTATTAGCGGGTGCGTTGGCTATCCTGCCACCAACTATTAGCGGGTGCGTTGGCTATCCTGGCACCAACCATTAGCGGGTGCGTTGCTATCCTGGCACCAACTATTAGCGGGTGTCTGCGCTCTCCTGGCACCAACTATTAGCGGCTGTCTTCGCTATCCTGGCACCAACTATTAGCGGGTGCGTAGGTTATCCTAGCACCAACTATTAGCGGGTGCGTAGGCTATCCTGGCTCCAACTATTAGCGGGTGTCTTTGCTATCCTGGCACCAACTATTAGCGGTGCGTTGGCTATCCTGGCACCAACTTTAAGCGGATGTCTTTGCTATCCTGGCAGCAAATATTAGCGGGTGTCTTTGCTATCCTGGCATCAACTATTAGGGGGTGTCTTGGCTATCCTGGCACCAACTATTAGCGGGTGTCTTTGCTATCCTAGCACTAACTATTAAGGGATGTCTTCGCTATCCTGGCACCAACTATTAGCGGGTGTCTGCGCCAACTTTTAGCGGCTGTCTTCGCTATCCTGGCACCAACTATTAGCGGGTGTGTTGGCTATCCTGGCACCAACTATTAGCGGGTGTCTGCGCTATCCTGGCACCAACTATTAGCGGCTGTCTTCGCTATCCTGGCACCAACTATTAGCGGGTGTCTTTGCTATCCTGGCACCCACTATTAGCGGGTGCGTTGGCTATCCTGGCAAAAACTATAAGCGGGTGTGTTGGCTATCCAGGCACCGACTATTAGCGGGTGTCTTTGCTATCCTGGCACCAACTATTAGCGGGTGTCTTTGCTATCTACATGATTGTTTAAAATGATGTTCACCCGAATATGCGATTATTTATTGAAAGGAGAATTATCGACATCCTAGATTTTTTGTAAACAATTCTTGGCATAATATTTGATTGATTAGAGAGACGTCTTTACAAACCCCTTATAACTGTGTTTTTCCAACCATTACCACCGGGGAATGTGTTCTTACAGAAAATGACATCATTGACAAAAAGTCCAAATGTGTCATACGCCAAAAATAAAAGCAAACTAGAGATAACGATATCAAGCATTTTCGACATAACATCGTTTATGACATTCGGCGCCAATATAATATTTGTCAATATTTAAATGAATCCAACAGAATCGTCTTATTTTTAACAACTGTGTAGACGCTTTTGTGTTGACTTTCCATCAAGCATTCTAGATCAAGTAGAAAACGTTACTATAACGTCAGCCACTGTGTAGTTAAATTAGGTAAAAAATTGTCATGTCAGGCTGAAAACCAGAAACAACACAAATTTATCTGAAGACTTTAACCATGGTGTAGTTGGTTTAGTTGATTACTTCAGTTATTAAACTCTCTGCATCTACGGTTATAACCTATAATAAATAGACACTGCTTAAAATATCGTGGTTATTAATATAATATATACCAGATCTACGTCATCAATTTACATGTTTTTATTCTTTGTCTGCAGGCAACGCTTTCAACGATTGGTTCAATGGTAAGGAGTTAAATCCAAGATGGGGTTTGTTTGATTTGAAATATGTTTGCTTCCGGAGCGGGATCATAGGCTGGATTCTGATGAATTTCGTCAACGTTGTAGAATCCAGGAAGTACGATGGACCTACCTTGACATTACTCGTGGTAACTGGTTTTCAACTATTGTACGTTGCAGATTATTTTTGGTTTGAAGACGGATTGCTAGTGACTAGAGATATTGTCCACGAACACCTTGGATACAATTTGTTGGTCCAGTTTCTGATGATTCCATTTTGTTTTGCTGTACAGACACGGTATCTTATGATGACACAGTACTGCCCTCCATGGTATTGTTTGTTAACAATAACCCTATTGAATCGTAAGTTTCTGAACTTTTAATGAGATTGCAACCCTTAAGTCGAACTTGTACGGATCAGAACTAAAATATTAAAGGATTATTCATACTTTTTCTGCTCATTCGATATTGTAGAAAATAATGTGTAACTCAGTTACACAGTGTACATCACTTTTTTGATGAACCGAAAAAGTAGGACCCCTCTTACATTATTGTCAATTCGGAAATACACATTATATTGTATATTTCTCGCAGGAAATATACACGTTACATAGCTTTTTGTTTTAAAGATATATAATTACAGTACATGTATTTGTAAACAAATAAGGCAGTCATTTTTTTTTAAAAGTTACTGGTACGTCTTTAAACTGAATTAAGATTTGTGGAATTTTTAATTGTTGTTTCGGACATTTTTACCTTAGACTAGCTTATGATCATGTAAAATTATATCAAAATTATTATGTTTTAAAAATAATAGTCTAGCTTCGTAATACGGGTCGGTAAAAGTGACAAAGAAAGCCCGCAATTAATCAGTAGGAGATGTTCTGTGCTTCATTTTTATATCTTCAGTATTGGGATATTGGATATACAGGGGAAGTAACTCGGAAAAGAATAATTTTAGAAAGAATCCCAAAGATCCAGCTTTTAAAGGTAATTATCAATAGACTAGAAAATGAAAAGGGTCGTATAGTTTTTAGTAAAAACTATGCTATTAATATGATTCTTTTGTTAGATTACACAATTAGTTGTGATGTCATAATATTTATTTATTTCTTTGTGCATGTTCGTCAGTATGTCATTTGTAAATAATGTATTGTGAATTTGTCATTTTTGTGTGTTTACTGTGTTACAATTGATGATAGATCAATATTTGGTCATTTACTTACCTACTTAGATTAGGATTGATTTATAAATACAAGTTTTTGTGTTAATCTGTATTTTGCACTCTCACTTCACAGAAATCAGCACAACACATCATATTATATTAACTGTCTTTTGTCATTGATAATTGATTTGCTAAACTTCCAGCGAGCAATAAGCTAAATTCAGGACGAGAACAAGTTAAAAATACAATAAATAAACGGACAAAGGGTGGAACATCAGGAACACAATTTTGGCAGCCACTTGAAAAGTATTAAGTAATGAATATATGCGTAGAAATAAACCTTTTGTAGCGGCTACAATGAACATAATCTAATTCGAAACCTACTAAAAGGGGTATCGTGACAGGAGGTTATTAGAACATTATAGTAGATTTAAACATAGAACCAAGCAAACAAATATTACTGTTTGCTCCAGAAACGTATGGTTTGGACTGGAAGTGAAAAGAACAATCTTGAAGATATCCAGGCACAACTTTTTGAAATTCAAAAACAAGTTATAATGTAAAGATACAACATTATGTGTTTATGTTTATGTATTAAGGTTATGAAGTAATTCCAACAAGCACAGGAAAGAATCTCCTCGTTTCTGGATGGTGGGGTATGAGTCGACACCCAAATTACCTCGGGGACATCATTATATCTCTAACTTATGCCTTACCTACTGGTGAGTTTTTATGTAAACTTTAAGATAGATTACCGAGCCACTGGGCATTCCAGCCAATCAAAAACATATAAAGACTCGTGAAACGAGTTTACCTAACTATATATTGTAGTTGAAGTGTGGTTTAGTTGCCTAATGTAGTATAATTAACGTTCTTAAAACTATATTTTTAAAACGCAAAAATGTATTGAAATAACTACAACCCCGTCAATCTGTCAACAGCATGCCTTTTACTTATTTTTTAAGATTTAAAGGACAAGTCTTGCTGTAATTATTTATAATCTATCTGCTATGTGTTCTGGGTCCTAAGAATGACAACTAGGGACAGAGATGAGCGTGCAAATGTAATCAAAAGTGGGGCAAGTGAAGTGAAAGATTTAATTTTAATTAGATTGAAAATTCTCCAAATATTTCCTATAATTTATAATGTAGACAATGCTCATTGAAGATACAAGTAGAATTCTAATCAATCCACTAATAGATAAGATTTGTATTGTAAATAGACGACTAAAAAGTTGCAAAATTTCATGTGGTTAGACACTAATAACATCAATGATGGTGTGGAGCAAACAATGTTAACTTCAATTTTAGCGCAGTTCTAAACATGCATATAAGATTATGATATAGTACAAAAACAAGAGTATATCGTTTATATAAATTTTCATTTACATTTAAACTGAGTTTTGTCTATTTGCAGGTTTTAATCATTTCCTACCATATTTAAACCCGTTGTTTTTGTTGCTCATGTTGGTCGACAGAGAACGTAAAGATGGCGCTGAATGCAGCAGACGTTACGGTGAAGCCTGGACTAATTACTGCCATCGTGTCAAATATAGGATAGTTCCATATCTATATTAATTTTTTAATTAAAAATATTGTATAAAAATGTTTTAATTTGTTATTCTTTATTTGCTATTATTATTTAGCAAACTAGAATTTGTTGATTAAAAACTGTGTAAATTTGTAAAGTTGCAAGTCAATCAATCAAGGAAAAATACAATTAATTTAATAATTAAACCCATACTGTGTAAGCTGATAGTTGTTGTTGTTAGCACAAGATGTCTGATGAGCACTACTACCCTGGGTACAGAATGGCATGCGGCAATCTGAGTTTGTTGTTATTCGTTCACTTGGCTTGGCGTAAAATTTAAATCGTAGGCTTGATAACTCATTTATTTCTACCTTGAAAAAAAGATGAACGTAACGCACTTACTCCCGAGATCGATCGTGTTTCTTGCAACGTAGATGACTAAGCGGCCATGACACCACGTTAGTTCCCAGAGTCTCTCACGAGCGTCAGTTGGGGCTTAAAGCAATTTACGATCTTGTCTTAGTCCTCTTGCAAATTGTTGTGTTTTAAAGGTATTATGAATGAGAATGTTACTTTGGTTTATCTTTATTAATCCTCGGATGTTTTTGTCATAATGTAATAACTGCATCGTTAAGGATTTTCAACCTACTGCAGTATAACCGAATACGTTTATAAACATATTTTGAACCGTTCTCGTTCTTTTTTCGTTCTTTTACAGAGAGATAACTCTCAGCTTTATAGAGGCGCTTATCCTGCGTCTCAATATTAATTTTTATCTTCGCATCGGCTATATTAACGAGGGACTCACATTGCGGCTTTTATTCGTGTACGTCGTTCAAAAAAGAAAACTCCACTAATCTAAAGTATTCCAGACACAATGTTTCGAATGCTTTTGATGACGGTAACTTACTGACTACGCAATCGAGAGGGCACCGTTCGCATCCTCCTTCTCCTCTGCATTAGAAGATGAAGTCAAATCTTCGCTCACAAATATTGTCGCAGCAGAAAACTCGAACACGTTCAAGCAAATAAAGGAAACTATTTTTATCCAATCTCCGAAACAGAAGCTTTATATCATCCTACACCAGAAATCAATTCTTCCAAACAATGAATTTACGCCCCTATTCATTTGTAAGCTTCTATAAACATATTCAAACAACAAAAAACACCGTAATCGATCAAATGATTGCACATTTTAAATACGTGTCTTCTGGCTATTTCAACATGCTTAGAACGGTGTGTTCCCCGATCGCCTACTGAACTAGAAATGATATGGGTTACACCCATTTCCAGAAATGTTCGATTTATATGTTATATGTGTATCCGATTTGGTTTAATAGGTTTTTTCAATTTGTTATATTTAAAATTTCATCATATGCTGTAAAGGGTTACAAAATCGTGGAAGGCAAGAAATAATCATCTTGATTATAATATCTCAACTTTGAGAAGAATACTGTAATAAAAAAGTAAAGTGTTGGAAAGACAAATGTTTACCGTACAATAACAATACACTAACCTTTTCGAAATCACATTGTCACGCGGTTCTGTGGAGAAAAAAAAGGGGTGTAAGATCGGCAGTTATCGCGTACTTCCGTCGGGCATCCTCGGAAGATCAAAGAAAAATACCGACAAGTTACAATTTCATTTAATTTAATTTTTACAATAATTAAAATTGTTTTTCAAAAAATTTGCAATTAAAATGTATTCAAACGTCAAACTAACGTTCATGTGCATAAACATTTCCAAGAACTTAATAATATTTTCAGACTTTAAAACCAAAAAATAAAAATTATAGAAGAGTCTTATTTTTACCAGAGACATGTAATTATATGTCATCGTTTTTGCAAAACAATTTATAGGATTATAAACTTCTAAAATTATTTTCAACTATTTAAACTGTTGATGACTTTTATTCAAATGTAACTGAATTGTTTTTCTATTGTATTATTATATACATTTTTCAAAATTTCATTTAGCTTTTTTAAATTTCTGTTTGTTTAAAGGACTTCATATACGATCTTAGTGGTATGTTTAATCTAATTCTATAAGTATCTAAATATAACTTGTTTCTTAAAAATAGTTGAACATAACAAAATTCATCCTCACAAGTCAGGGTTTCTGTGTCCAGATGTGTCACATGTGGACACAGAAACCCTGACTTGTGAGGATGAACAAAATTTGAATCTTGAATTAAATTAAAATCCATACCTTTTGTGTTTTTTTATTATAAAGAAATTTTTCTTCCCTACCAATGTCTATGACATTTTTCACTGATTCAGAAATCAAATTTCTTTAAATAACATGCGTTTTTTTAAAAATCTTATTTTCGTAAAAAATAATAATCTAAATTAGCATTTTCGTGGCTAATTTATCTTTCGTTTTTACCTTTCATTAAAGTTCAGTGTCATAAATAAGCAATTAGCAAATAAACAAGGCACATGTAATTTACAATTTACAATTACATCACAGAAATATCTCTTACCCCACCCCACCACGCACACACACACACACACACACACACGCCTCGTTCTCGGCCATTCTCGTGCGAGAGAGTTTGGGATTTAGAAATCGTTAATAATCAAAACCCAGGGAAATTAAATTTAATGTTCAAGATTGATGAATTTTCTACATAAAGGTTTCATTTTCTTCCCTAATACTGAAATAATCCAGAAATAATACTGAAAATTATAGATCACGGCTTTCTGGATGAGTGGTCACAAGCGCGTTAAAAATACTGTTGGGCAAATGATGATGCACGAAGGGAACGTCATGCATTACGTAATACTACAAAATTTTAAAATGCATTATTTTTATCAAATCATCTTATGAATTCCTATAAAAACAAATACATTCACATTCTATTATGTGAAGATTAGAAACTTCATAAAAATACAAAGCTTTTAAAAGTACCCTATAAATTCTGACATAACCAAAGAAATAAAATAGAAAATAATCGATCAAGTCAAATTTATAAACATCTACATTTTTATGTAAAGATAAGAATGCAAAAAAGATATGAAGCTTGCTCTATCAATCGTGAAATAATCAAAACAAAACAAACTAGAGTAAAAAAACCTGTGAGCAATGCTCACCATTGATACCCCACGCTTCACAATTACTTTAAAAATTCAGGTGTTCTTAATTATGAAATTGAAACTTTATCTAGTTAAACGTGAAGGCGAAGTTGCAGATAATACATGTAACCCTCCCCAATCCCCCAAAGAATGGCATCCCCTATGTCAATGACAAAGTCCTTGTTTTTCTATGGGAAACCTCCAATAATATTCTGATCAAAATGTTTAATATCCAGTGCACAATGGCAATATGT
Source organism: Limnoperna fortunei (assembly GCA_944474755.1). NCBI lineage: Eukaryota > Metazoa > Mollusca > Bivalvia > Mytilida > Modiolidae > Limnoperna > Limnoperna fortunei. The sequence continues at coordinate 12,790,550 of OX104115.1, read as the reverse complement.
GACCAAGATTAGTGGTGTAGGAGGAGTCGCACATAAGAGATGGGTATCCCCTTATGTCAATGACAGTCCATGTTTTTCTATGGGAAACCCCAAATGTCATTCCGATCAAAATGTTGAATATCTTCTGCACAATGGCACTATGTGACATGGATTCTGTGTAAGTTTCAACAAATTCCATTCAGTGGTGTAGGAGGAGTTGCACATAAGAGATGGGTATCCCCTTACGTCAATGACAGTCCATGTTTTTCTATGGGAAACCCCAAATATCATTCCGATCAAAATGTTAAATATCTTCTGCACAATGGCAATATGTGACATGGATTCTGTGTAAGTTTCAACAAATTTCATTCAGTGGTGTAGGAATGAGTTGCACATAAGAGATGGGTATCCCTTATGTCCATGACAAAGTCCATGTTTTTCTATGGGAAACCCCAAATATCATTCCAATCGAAATGTTTAATATCTAGTGCACAATGGCAATATGTGACAACATTCTGTGTAAGTTTCATCAAATTCCATTTAGTGGTGTAGGAGGAGTCGCACATAAGAAATAGGTATCCCATTATGTCAATGACAGTCCGTGTTTTTCTATGGGAAACCCAAATATCATTCCGATCAAAATAATAAATATCTCCTGCACAATGGCACTATGTGACAAGGATTCTTTGTAAGTTTCAACAAATTCCATTCAGTGGTGTAGGAGGAGTTGCACATAAGAGATGAGGACCCCCTTAGGTCAATGACAATGTCCATGTTTTTCTATGGTAAACCCCAAATATCATTCCGATCAAAATGTTTAATATCTCCTGCACAATGGCACTATGTGACAAGGATTCTATGTAAGTTTCATTTAAATCCATTCAGTGGTGTAGGCGGAGTTGCAAATAATAGAAAGTGTAACGGACGGACAGACGGACGGACAGACGAACGGACACCATGAACACTATATACCCCCCGCTTTTCAAGCGGAGGGTATAAATATAGTATAAAATTGAACCGAACAAGTCTTTCTAATAACATATACATTACGTAATATAACATAACAAAATCTAAAAATGTCTTTTTATTATCAAATTATCTAACTAATTAATAAAAGAAACACAAATAAATACATTTTATTTTGTAAAGATAAGAATGCATTAAAAATACTAAGCATACCCTATAAATCATGAAATAATCCAAGAAATAAAATTGAAGCGATGATCCCATCTAGCGAGGTCAAAAGCGCATTAATACACAATTTTGTACATTTTTACTACTCCTTATTACATGTATTAGATCAGGTCAAAAATGTATTTTAAAGCCTGAAGGATTTAACAAACAAAAAAACTGTAAATGAAATGTTTTCTTTAATATTTAATTAGCCATTTTATCACTTACAACATGTACTATATTGTAGAGTATGGTTTTTACCTTTTTGCTCAATTTACCAGAAAACAATTATTTATCATTACGGGGTAATAAGGAGAGATCGGACGTATGGTGAGAACACCTCGTTAGGTATGGGGATTATGGGGCCTGTTGAGGGGAATGCAATAATTAGTTTACCTGTATTTACCTGTATTTACCTTGAAAATTATAATAAAGCATAGTAGACATTGAGAAACTGAATTGACAAGAAAATTATCAAAATATCAAAATAAAATTAAAAAAAAGAATGGATGGTTTCAAATTAATTAAAATAAAATTAAAAACTTAAGATACAATACATTTTGAAGACAAGATTATTTTATTGACAAATAATGTATTTGTCAATAAAATAAACTTCAAAATGTCCCAAGCAAATTTATTAAGCTGTAGATTGAGATGTTGAGCTTGTACCATTACAAATTAATAGTGTTCACATGTCAAACCTTAAAAGAGATTGAGATGATGAGCTTGTAAAATTCCAAATAAATAGTGTTCACATGTCAAACCGTTGAACATTGCAAGCTAAGAAATAGTATATAAATGGGTGAAAAGTACAAACCCCTTATTCTAATCCAATATGGCTAATGCTCAGCTGGATATGAAATTCAACACTAACAGACGTGGAGGCCAAAATATTAGTCTCGATGGCTTCATATACAGAGTTAACCGTAGGACACACGCATGCACCAAACCACACAGAAGTAGTTGCTAAGCAGATAATGAACGCCGTTACCAAACGCTGCTTAGAAGAAGTCTGATACCCATGGACGCAATAGAAGACGTATGGTTCCAGGCCCTCGAAGACCGTGACGCTGCAGACTTGACTCAACTTACACAGACATTTACAGGCTACGTGACAGAGCAGTGGGTAGAAGGAGACAGGACCGTGTGGAACCACTTTGGAACCACTTTGGAACTCAAGGACCCAGGACTACCAACTGAAGAAGATGACACGCACATCCCAACATATTCACTTCAATCCAGATGTTTAAAGATATACAGAGCCACAACGGTATTGTCCGGATGTGGAGACAGGCTGGTGGAACCGCTCGACCCCGTGCCAAGAAATACTGCAACATCGACCGCAGACTCACGACACGGAATGTTACCAGACAGGCATCATCGACTTAATGACTTACGCCGACTCAGCATCAGAACTCCTACATCTAGAATAAGTGATAAAATGACTCTAGTGCTCTGTTTTTGTTTAAGTTTTTGTTTGTTTGTTATATTAGATGTATAGTGCTATATCATGAAATAGATGTAATGAATATCATTTAATTTATTAAAATGTATGATTAAAGTAATACTATTTTCTTTAGTTTGACTTTGTTTTAAAACTTACAATTGTCTGCTACAATATAAACTATAAAAATTTACACTAATTTAAACACCCCTTACAAGGCCCCTTAATCCCATACATTAATTCGATGTTTATTTAATCCAGTAGGCGTTCGGGGAATAAACCGCTTAGAACAACAGATGTTGTTAATGTGTAAATGTGTTGTTTTAGTTGTTTTGTATGTACAAACCCTGATGTTGTTGCTTTAAGAGACAAATATGTTCCTTCTTATTATGTAAGAAATCCATGTATTAAAAAAATGAAAGACTTATTGTTGTACTGTAATATTGAAATTTATAAGCGACTTGCTGTATTCATAAGGAAAATTATAAACTTTTTATAGAGTTAACACAATATGTACTACTTCATATACTGTATACATGTTCATCTGTCATTGTTCTCATATATGTATCTAATTTGTATTTCTTACCTCATGCTACACATGTAAATTGTGTCTGAGTGTTTTCAAATAAACTTGTAAACTTGTCAGTAATACCCTTTAATTATTTGTCCAGGTAATTTTTTTAAATGTAAATTTATCGGTTTCAATTAAAATAGAATTTTAGTATTAAATTAAACTCCCATTGTTCTGAGAACAAATGAGAAGGTCTTTCCCACTGTCTCTTTAAAGTTAAAATTATATGTAATGCTATTGCTTTTGTGTCTGTTGCTGAGCACTTCCAGTCATAAAAATGAGTTATTTGAGCTAAGAAAGTGGTCCCGAGCTAAAATTATATGGTTGTTGAGGACTTGCAAGAGAAAAAAGCACTTCCGGTCATGAAATGTCATATTTCAGTAAGTACATCATTCTGATTCTTAAAATATATGGTTGCTGAGGACATTTTATAGCAGTTACATTGTTGCTATGGTATGACCTTGACCTATGATCTTTAACATTGGGATCAAATTGAAGCTCTGTTCCTACTAATCAGTTTGAACTGGGACTGTATAACTAACGGGATTGGACACTCGCTAGTCTTCATTTTAAAAAAGTACGATTTCCTTGCCGCGCGAGACCGGAACGAGATTAAACGAGAACGCAGAAATGACAGCATCTATAGTACAATACGATACTTATATTTCTGTTAAAATTTGTGCAATTATCTTGTGACAGTAAATATTTTTTATTATTTTATAATTGATAACACGATTAATAAGAATACTTTTTTACCTTTTTTTGAACACTTTTTTCCACGAGGACATCTTCATCCTGTTACGTATTTTCAGCTTCTATTTTACAAGAAACTCTTTAATTTTAAATACAAATGATAACAAAATTTCAGAATTGGAGTAGTATTTTTTACAGCCCATTCTCTTTAATTTGGCGTACACCTGTTGCAATTGTTATGTAATCACAGGTGTGGTGAACAAATGGTTTAATAAACAACGGTGTCATAAGTTGTCTGAGGGTACACCCTAGGTAGCTAATACCTGTGTCATCATATAAATTGTCTAATTGTTGAAAACCATAAACATCAAATAAATTCATACAAGGCGGTTTTGATTTTAATTCACTGGGACTAGTACAACAATCGAATTTTAGAATTAATCAAAACTTTTGTTTCTGTTTGTTTGTTGTGTTTGTTTGTTTGTTTTTGTTTGTTTTTTATTATGTGTGTATTGTGTTTTTTCTAATTTGTTTAATTTTTGTTATTAAATGCATCAATGTTTTGGTATTTACACGTAACTTGCTTGAGTATCGAACAGATTGTATCGTACAAAAGCCGTATATATGGTCATATCCGTGTCGACATTTGTTCGCAAAGTAGAGTATTGGCGCGACGAGGAAAAGTATACGATATCGTTATATTCCAGTCCCGTTTATTTATATGTTGCTGGTTTGAACCATATGTTTACTATATGTATATTATCTTCAACCGTTTTCAAGTTGTAAGCAAAAAAAAAACCGGTTCAGCTGAGTTAAGGGCTGTAACTCGAAAACGGTTCATCGCACAGCTTTGAGCCAAATGTACCAAATGAAGGTCTCGATAAGAGGAGTAGTTTAACCATTTTGGCTAATTCTATCTTTTATGGTTAATAAAATAGTTCTAACAAGACCAATGATGACCTTTTACTTTGTCTTTAGACCTTTGGTCTTAACACTTTTTAATGCAATATATGTTATTTTATTTTAGGATCAATCTTGGTGGTCATAGGTCTCTAGGACTTACGGCTTTCACCCAAAAAAATTACGAGTTGCGACACTTTTCTGAAAAACAACGCGTTTGATTGGAAGGAAAAAATGTGCATGTTAAATCATCGCCATAGGGCATCCTACATTTTGTACACTTCAGATTTTGAGAATCGGTTACGGTTTCTCAGTTTATCTGCTTACAAGGGTGTTTTGTTCGAACAGATAAATAAAAATAGATCGGTATAAAAGCATGAGCTATGTCATCTCCGGATATGATCGATTATTGGTACCAAGTATCGAAATGATATGTCGAGACACTTTTATGCAAACCCCGGCAGAAAAAGAAAAAATAATAATAAGAAATACAAGAATGGCTTTCCACTGTACGTGGAAAGACCTTAATAATCATAAGAAATACAAGAGCTTTCCACTGTAGAGGGAAAGACCTAAAATATGTAAAATATGTTATGGAGAAAAGGTTTAAAATAAATCGATTTATGCGTTTTGGTATAAATCAGATTAACATATTAAAGGCTCTTACTAGGCATGCTAACTACAGCTATATTTCTTTTGAGGCTGACGACCTCTTATCTTTATCCGCAATTTCACCCGTTTGCTGCTGACCGAATAACCCAAATGATTTCATTTAAATTTTTGTAAAACTTGATTAATGAACCAAGACCTAGCAAGGAGGCTGGGTGACCTCATTATGTCTTTCTGTTTGGGAAAGTCATAAAAGTTAAAAGTAAAACTATTAAAAGTTCACAAAAAAGAATGGGACGGACGGCAAGAGTGTCTATCAGTCCTTACGCAAAAGTCAACAGGATTGATATGAAGAGAAAACAGAGAAAGTTGCATGGGAATAGCTCAGACGTAACCATCAACCAAACTGTGCAAGAAAGTAAAAATACTACACGACCGAAGAGGGCTCGTGGTCCGGTAGTTTCAGATATTTCGTTGACATGGAGTGGGACTGCAGAGCGCAATCAGCTTGGGAACAACATTGACCAGGTCGCTCAATCAGTGGTGGAAAAAATTATGACAGAAATACATTACCAAATTGCCCACGCTGTGCAAGCTATAGGGAGATCCCCACAGATTTCGGCAACCCCAGAAACCTTTCAGCAGCCATCAAATACAGGTACATATACTAACGTTAGTAGTCAAATTTTAGACGGGGGTTTAATGTGCACAGTGCACAAAGTTTTCATGATGAACTTGGCATGCACGTGAAGCAATCAGTTAGGGATAAGATAGTTAACGGGGAATACATCGATTTAGAATCTCTCATTATGAATCCCGTTTTCGTTCTTTTAAATACCTTAGTGGTTGATATCGACGGAAATATTAATGTGAAGCAAACTAACAAGAAAAAAATTACAGATATCAGTACTTGGATTGATGCATTTTTAATTTACGCTTCTTTGTACATAGGGGCGCATCCTAACGCTATACAATGAATTAAAAAAAAATATGTCAAATATAAAGCTCGTAGCGAGTAGGTGTACGGATTTAGGTTGGTTGAGCTACGATCAGCAATTCAGACTAAAGAAGTCTAGAAATGTATTGATGTCATGGAGCGTTGTAGACATGGAATTATGGCTACTGTACATTTCCCAGGGTCAAAAGTCAATAGTGGAGTCCAATATAAATATTGGTAAATGTTATAAGTATAATAATACGGGGTTATGTGGTCGTACAGACTGCCGTTACACCCATAAATGCTTGAAGTGTATGGGGCCACATGCAGAAATTTTTTGCAACATTACAAAAGGGGGGTGGGGCAGAATTTTCAAAATAATTAACCATTTTACCAACAAAAAATGTTTGATAAAGTGGATCTGGTTGGGTCTACGTCAGAGACATCACAAAATCCTTCCTTTCGTTTTCGTCAAGGAAACATCCAAAGAAAGCCTGAACACGGGGTCGTCCCGAGAAATTTCCAAATTCTGCAGTTAGGAAAAACCCCAATTAATATTGATAAGCTCGAAATGTATTTAGATAGATACCCCAATGTTGATGATGCAAATTTATTACTGGATGGATTCAAAAATGGTGTTAGAGTTAATTTCGCAGGACCACGTTTGCAAGCGTAATCTTATTTCAGCGGAACAACACAGGGCGGAGCTTGCAGAAAAAATTGCCAAAGAGAAGGCAGCTGGGCGTATTGCTGGACAATTTGATACAAGACCATTACGCAATTTGCGTTAATCGCCAATCAGCCTTGTTGCAAAAAGCCAACTGGCTGGAGTATGATTCACCATTTAAGTTTTCCGCTTGGAAATACTGTTAATAGCTATATCGACCCCGAGTTGCCCGCGGTTCAATATACTTCATTCGACAAGATATTGTCCACTATTGCCGAAGTAGGTCCGGGTGCAGAATTAGCCCGAATGGACATAAAGTCCGCATTTCGTTTATTTTACAATTTTACAATCCTGATGACTTTTAACTTTTTGGGTTTCACTTCCAACAAAATTTTATTTTGGTAAATGTTTACCGATGGGCTGTTCAGTTTCATGCGCCCTATTTAAAATTTTTTCGAGTTTTCTTGACTGGGCGCTCAAAGCTAAATCTGGCAAACATATTATAGAACATTATTTTGACGATTTTCTATTGGTCGGAAAGCCTGGATACAGTTGATGGATTGTTTCAAGGCTCTATGCGACGACCTAGGGGTTCCTTTAGCCGAGGACACAACATTGGGTCCTTTATGTACAATGGTATTTTTAGGGTTAGAAATTGACACGGTTAAAATGGCTAAACGAATTCCTAGTGACAATTTGATCGCGGTAAAGGAAAAATTGGAATTCGTTTATCGGAAGAAATCTGTTATGCTGAAGTATTTACCATCTTTAGAAGGTTCTTTAAATTTTTGTGCGAGAGCAATACCATCTGTTAGGGCTTTTAACCGCAGATTCTGTTAAGCACTGTGCGATGAAGTAATTCTAAGCACCATATACGAGTACCATGGGGTATGAAGGAGGATATACGAGTTTGGCTCAGGTTTTAAAAAAATTTCAATGGTACTTTGTCTTTTGGAATTAACAAATGATTTACAAATCAGGAAATTGACCTGTTCAGTGACAGTACAGGAAACCCATATTTAGGTTGTGCAGTTTACTTTTCGGGTCATTAGACTAATTTGCAGTGGCCTAGACTTTGGAATAACCCATAAATTATGTCGAACATTACCTTTTTTAAGAGCTTGTCCCGATTGTGCTTTCAGTTTGGTTATTCAAAGACCTATTAGTTAACAAACAGGTTATGTTTCACACAGATAATAAGGCACTAGTTTCTATCTAAAACAAGAATACGTCTATATCAAAGCGAGTTATTGGGTTGATTCGGCCCTTTGTTTTGCACACTATGTTGAATAACCTTCAATTTAAAGCTGCACACATAGAGGGACGTCTCAACATCGTTAGTGACGCAATTAGTCGCAAACAGTGGTAGAGATTCAGAACATTGGCAACAGAAGCAGATGCAGAAATGACACCAGTACCCAGAAAATTTCTCCAGATGCTATAGGAGCTGAAGTTGGTCGGTTAGTGGGGGCATCGTTAGCACAGAATACCAAGGACACTTACACCCCAGGGTTAAACGGTGTGGCCACCCCCTCCAATGCATATAATTTTATTTATAGCGTACATGTCACTAAAGGGCAGAGCTTATAAATCGGTTTCTTGTTATGTTGTAGCAATGTTTTCGTTGTAGAGTTATGAATTGTATTTCCGTGTGCGATTATTAATACAATTTTATTGTTAAAAATGCTAGAGGGGATGAAAAGGGCGAATTATGTTAAGGATAGCAGGCTTCCAATCACAGTTACTTGAGAACATCGTAAGTAAATTAGCGGCAGTTTGTTTTTCTGATTACGAGGCTAATTGTTTTGCTTCCGCCTTTCAATTGCATTTCACGGTTTTTTACAGTTGGCGAGATAACATTTACGAAAAACTGCCAGGAACGGCAAATCATTCAATTCAAAGATACGACAATTGAAAATATTGACGTTATTCAATCTCTTAAAATTTGCCGTAATCAGTCAAAATGTGAGCAGTCGGGTAAATGTTATTTTATCAGAGTAAAAGAAACAAGAACAAGCGTTTGTCCAATTTTGCTGTATAAAGATTATGTGAAAATTAGGCCATGTACTGAAGGACCTTTATTTTGCCATTTCAGTGGTAAACCAATTACGCGTTTTCAATTCACATCTGTTATTACAAAGGTTTTGAAGGTTATGAGATTCGATTCATCGCATTATAAATCACATTGTTTTAGAATCGGTGCTGCGTCTCATGCGTCAGCACAAGGAATTAGTGACGAGGAGATAAAAAAAATAGGTCGCTGGAGTTCTATTGCGTTTAGATCATACATAAAGAATAACTAATCCAGTATACATAAAAAGCTTAAGTGGTATTAATTTAACGTTGATTTAATTACATCCCTTTTAACGGAGTCTAAGAAATGTATCTATATATACTGACCATTTCTTGTTTTAAGTGGTAATTATATTATTCGGCTTTCAATTTGTTTATATACGGTTTTGAGGATTAGTGCACTATTTTTTTATATGTAAACGTAATATAAGCTTTTATTGTTAAGTTTTTTTACTTTCCTGAAAAGAAATGTCCATTTTGATCAGTTCTGTATGCTGAGAATAATTCGCTGATCATTGATCAAGAAAATGGCGTCCTCCTGTACAACAGATTATCTTCAGGTGTAGGACCATTTAATAATTTTGACTTATCCTAGAAAATTTTCCTTTGTTTCAAATTAAGTGACACTTCTGTCCCTATCAAAATGCACTGGCTGAACATTCCTACACCTAAAGAAGATGTTTTTGTTCAACAAATTAAATAAATTTTTTCCTGGTCTTAGATTTATGTTAGTCGAAACAAATTCTAAAATTTCGTTGAATTCCCTTCAGCAGTTTTCAAGAAATGCATGAAAACATACAAAGACCTCACATGCGCGTTATAATGAAAAATGAGCTTGGTGATCAAGAAATGCATTATTCCTTAATTTTTCAATTTCTTAGTTGCAGATGTAAATAGCAAGCTTGGCAATATACATCCAACACAAATAGACTTATTTCACACATAGAAAGGCACTAAGTACATAATTTTATCATAAATGTTGCATCTTTTTTAGTTTATTTCACATACCCTCTTTTTACAAAGTGAGATACTGAGTACCTTCAAACTGTTGGGATAAGACTTTTATCTCTTGAAATACATTTCAATTAAGAAAAATAGTATGAAACTGTCCTAATTATGCACCTAGTCCATCCAGAGAAAGTTTTTGAGTTCAAATTTAAATTTATTGATATTCAGTTGTACTATGTTTTGGAGGTGTACATTAATAGTTTCCAAACTGAGACTAAAATTTTATTAATTTCATTAAATGCGATCACTATTCTATTAAGTTTAATAGTCAAATGAACAGTCTTTACTAAATAAAAAATCACTAAAGTACAAAGTGGCATAAAAAGAAACAAAATTATATCTTGCTTAGGTATGAAATTGCAAAAATTGGCCAATTTCACATTACTGCTCATTTTTAAGGAATTTTTGACAGAAGTACTATCATCTCAAGGCCCAATTATCTTAACAAGTATAACTATTGCATATGGTTACTAGTTTACTAACAAATTTACCCCTAGCAAGCATCAGATTAGAAAATAAATAATTTTAATATTAACCCATGCCAGCAATGTAACCGACTTAAGCCGCAGGTGACAAATTCATCTTAAATACACTATATTTCTGCATACTAGAATGTCTACCAGTTCAAGTTTTATACATTTTGACCCTTTCATTACATCCAAAACATAAAACAGGAGTTTATTTAAATTAAAGCACATTCTACTAAGCGCGGACCACTGCAGACCCCATAATTTCATACAATATTACATAATACCATATTTAGGCTGAAATTTGACCCCCCTATAGGTTTTGGCTTTGATAAGCAATTAAAATGATAGTCTTGGTGATTTACCTTCTTTCAGTACCATTTTTATCAAAAGTAATAGAAGTTGATATACCTGTCTATGGCCTCTTCAGGTGTAGGACCACCATTGTTTTTTTACTCTTCGGCTATATTAAAATTTGATAATTTTGACTTATCCTAGAAAATTTACCTTTGTTCAAATTAAGTGACACTTCTGTACCCTATAAAAATGCACTGGCTGAACATTCTGTCAAAATTTCACAATATGTTTCATTGCATATAAGAACGAACGCTCAACCTGAAGTCCACGTGTTCTAAAAATCTACTTTCACTTTCTATTTCAGTCCAAAAATAGTGCTTGTCCCTAATTGACTCTCAACATTTTTATGTGCATTTAAAACCAATAAAACTGTATTCTCAAGTTTTCTAGAATATTCAGCTTTCCAAAAATACCAAATTTATTCTGGTATCATGTGCGGTTCAAATTCTATATGAGGCAAGAGTGAACCTGTCTGTTGTATAGTACTAATTTACGTACAACCTCTGTACTGGTTCCCAGTATTTGGTGGTCCTACACCTGAACTGACTTCCTGCAACCTAACCTCCTACTTGTAAACAACCAATAGATTGGCTCCCGCACCACGTGATTTTTAACATGAATAAACAACGCCTATAATTAACATATAAGCTACCATTATTCACCATAATAAGAACGTTTAATTTTGTAATGTTAATGGTGATTATCCACTTAATCATGATTATGCTAAATTAATGTCTTGGACTTGCCCCTTCTAAAGGCAGTCAAAAATTTGTGAGCCATTACCTTTCCGTCGCCATTAAACAATTTAACAACTGTAGTCTTTTAAATTATCAGGTTGCTACAAAAAGATATGAGTCATCACTGGTGTCCGTTGTACTCCATTACTAATGAACCAGATACATGGAAGGCATCGCTTGTTAATTAACAAAACTTGAGTCGTACGGGCTTAATACATCTGAGTCAAAATAAGAAGCATCGCTGAGTTCGTTTTAACCGACATTGGTCTTGCTTGTTGAATTATTTATTGTGAATCCAAGGCCTGCCACTTCTTGTAATGCCGAATCTATGTTAATGCCGTCTATGAATAATTGCAATGCTGATTCAAAGCGAATGTTTATTAAATAGTTTTGACAAACAGCGTATTTCGATCTCAAATCCAAGATGCTTGCTACGCAAACCTACTCAGTGTATGTTTATCTGGTCCTGTACACGTACATTTTTAAAGCCAAAATTAAATTGAAAGACAACTTTTCATGCATACTTTTATATCAGATTATCTGTCTTTAATAGCTGACATATTGTCCAGATGTTCTGTATTTAGCATGAAGCCTATGCAAAATTGTAAAAATTCAGCATTATATATTATAACTGCACTGAACATAAAATAACCTTTGTAACATAGATTTCAACATGGTTTAAAAAACGTGGTGTAAAATTATTATCATACAATCAGACAAGTGTACAAGTGCACAATGCATAATTAATCGGTGGCGAATTGATGGTTTGCCTCAAAATTTCTAACGTTTGTACTTTGCTGCTGTTTGGTCAAGATCTCATATAAGTTGTTTAATTGTGTTCTACGCCACATTTCAGTTAAAGTTTTTGGCGTCCACTGTTTTATTGTAGGAGTAGGCAAAAAACTCCTTTGAAAACCTTCGACCTTTGGCAATAAAAACTTACTCTCATTGTTAATTTAGGTTTAAGTCGAACGCACATTGCATTGCCTGTAGTCAAGTTTAAACTCACAACCCAAGTGTTGACAACCTCATCTGATATTGTGCAAACAAATGACAAAAATCAATTAATGTGAGTTTGCAGCAGGGATTTAAAAAATAATGTGAACATATTATCTTCCATTTTATTATGCCTTTAATTATTCATTAATATAATATTAGAATAAATGTGTCACTTTCAAAAATCGAACATAAAGTAAGAATATAATAACAAATAACTGCTTTGAAAGATTGACTTTAAAAGTAAATATTTATTGAGTTTAACTTATTTTCATTAAAAAAAACTTTAAAAAAATTACATATAATTTGCCTTGTAGTGTCAATATGATAGTAAAGCAATAATAATCATAATGCAGCTATAAAAATGTTTTCATTCTTCATTGCTGAACTGGCGTAACAATGTTAGTCATCTCTTTGACAGCTACACTACAAAAACAAGATATGTACACATTAAATGTAAGCAATAAATTCCGGAACATTAATCGACATCTACCTTTAATATTAGAAAAAAACTGTCTTCTATATAATTTTTGGAATAAATGAAGGTAAATACTGAGCAAAGATGAAACTGTCAAAAAAGACAATCTACAAATCAAGGCAAACTTCAGAACCAACAACCCACATAAAAGCAACTACAGCAATGGTACTGACTTGGTACAGGTATTTCAAAAGAAATGGTGGATTAAAGCAGGTTTTATGGCATGCCAAACCTCCCGCTTTCATTACTGTAGAATGTGAGTTGGTTAGTTGATTAAAATAGATGGTTATCCTATACCACTAGTCACTTATAGGTGTGTCAAACAATCATCGTAGCACGTTCACTGTACATTAATTCAAAATTGGGAAAACTATCTATACTACAAACTTCTCTTCTCTGTAGCAAAATTTTGCTTTAAGTTCTTTAGTAGAAAAAAAAACGTATTGTCGTAACCTTAAAACTACATATTTGTAGGCATATGTGGAAGCACGTGTTTTATGTATGATTTCCTTAAGACGGGAGTTTTTTGTTTTTTGTGCGGCAAGGTAGTATAAAGATTTGTAAAATCAGGTTCTAACAGATGAAATTTTAGACATCGATCTTGATTTTAAATTTTCCGATATTAAAGCTTAGTAATATAAATAAAAATGTATGAGTGTTTGTTAGATTCCCCGCTTTTCTGTTGGACTAGAAAACAAAAAAAATTAATTTCACTCAAAATCAAAAACAAACACGGATGTGGTGGCTATTGCTTATATTTGAAGAGAGTGCAATAATAATGTTGTTTTACTGAATAATAATAATATTAATAACACTTTAACTACATATAAAATATTTGCAAGCGTTCATAAACATTCAAACATAATTACCCTGTCTTCAGGTGATAAAACATAAAGCCAGCAGCTACTATTACAAAAAAGACAACACTTCCTACTACTGATCCCACAATGACTGCAGTGTCAACTGATTCAGGCTTTACTTCTGTGCTGACACAACCTGAAAATGCAATTTCTTTAAGATGTAAATTAGAATTTACAAATGAATGCAAAAGGAAATGAATGAATTATTTATTAATTGAAAATATGTAACACACACCTATATATTTCATAATAAGTGAATTGATAGAACAATAAAATATTTCGTATAGAATATGTGTAATGGCCTTTCCATTAACTTAATGTTTGCTTCAGATCAGATCCGCAGTCTTTTCATTTATATGTATTAGACATATGTGCAAAAGTACGATTTTTTTTAAAAATGCAAATAATTTTCTCTACTAAGTTCTAATATTTTCAAAGTATACTTTATAATAGCAAACATGTTAAGTAGGCTTAAAAGTGAACAACACAGGTGCAGTGAAAAAGATACATGACAGCGACAAATGGTTGAAATTGCGAAAATTTCGACAAAGCATTTTACAAGCTAATATAAATTGTGTTATTAGTATCTTAAAGTTACAATCACCAACACAAGATTTACAGCTATTAACGTTAACTACTTAAGAGATTACAAGGAATTTAAGCTCCTATTTCAAATTGTATGATCCAAATAACAAAGTAAAAAGTTTAATGTTCGCAACCACAGTTTACACACTGTAGTATGGAGAATATATACAAACATCAAAGGCACACGTTACTTCAAAACAAAGGTACATAATTCTACAACGTCTTTTAAAAACCTAAACAAATAAGTGTGAGGATCAAGTATATGTCAATAATAAGTTTACCTGCTGAGTTGTCTGAAACTGACCAACGGTAAGGTTCATTTTGATTACAATATAGACAGACATTACTGGTGTGTTGCTCACCATCTGTATAACACAGGTGGTCAATAAAACATGTGCCATACTACAATTAAAGCAGATAGATAACATCGACAGAGACATTCTGTTATACCTATTTGAATAATAAATAAAAAGATACAAGTTTAGATATTGCAAAGCTCAAATAATCAAAAATGTTATGACTTTGTCGTTTCTTGTTTAATACAATTCGCTGTTACGATTGCAAAGCAGAAGGTATGTAAAGAGCATTCTCTTACATTGGTATATGACGTGGGTTTTGTTTCTGTTCGTTTTACTCATGCATAAAACATCAGAGTGTAGGCCATTTGTTATTTGTAATAATTTATATATATACATAACAAAGCACGAAGCATATATTTAACTATTTAAAATCTAATGTGAAAAAGCACACGTAATACCGAGTTAGAAAGTAATAATAACTTGCTGAAAACATTCTATGTTGGAAAATTCTATATTTTAAGGAAACATTTTTAGTTAATAAAACAACCTAAATGTTTAAAAACATAATTAACATCTACTATTTAGACAGTTATCAATAAACATATTCTCTATACAGATTTTCCTCCAAAACTCATGACTTATTTGTCAAGTAATAAGACGGCTTTTAAAAATTGTTATCTGCACAAATTATATAGATATCTAAAAATCAACATTTTCAAGACCAATAGTTACATACCTTCAAAAACACTCTATTGGAAGTTATATTATAGTCTTGACAAAGGGAATCGTAAATAACAACATCAAACTCGTCTCCAAAATGTATTCGGTCATAGCTTACGCTGATCGTATAACCTTCGACAAAATAGTTTGTCTCTCTTATTATTTTGCCCGTCTGACTGATATTCAATGGACAGTGAACTTCCATAAGGGTTTCTAAGTTTCCATTTACTATTTCAGAATTCACGAACGTCTTTTCGCCTTTGAGTGTCATCTATTAATATAAGTCTCTGTCATTTAAAACCTTTACAGTGCATATAACCATTGTATGAATCAAGTATACAATAATACAACTTTTTACGTTTTAAACTGGTGCACAATTACATTTTATGTAATAACGCTGGTTTAATACATCATTACGTTAAACCTTATGTACATGTAAATAAGTAATATCAATAAGAAATGATACAAAATAATAAAATTCGAAGCAATATGGAACATAAATATAGAACTAAACACATCAGAAGCATTGTAATCTAATGTTGCACAATAATTGACTATTACAAAACGAGGACACTTTAAACATAGATTGTTGCAAAAAATGACCAGAAGAAAAGAAATCACGTTAATCATCAGTCATTTTATAAGAGCGTGTTTTCAAAATGTTCACATCAATAAAAATAAAAAATAGAAAATCTCATTCAACTTATCAAAACTAATCTGCTAAATGATGTTACTGCATTTTATGTGCTTAATTCTTTATACGTTTTTGACAAAGACAGTGTTAAACTTGATTCTCAAGAAAATTACATGAGACTGCAAATAGCGCTATTAACATTTCGGTTATATCATGTCATGTTGAATAAATTTCAATGTCATGCAAATTTAAAATTATATCATATTTTTGGAAATGAACTTAAAATTAGTAATTTCTTAAAACATCTAACAACGGTTAGACTTCCCTTTGTGTATGATTACGTAGAATGAATTATATATTTTGGTCAAAATGGACCGAGGTTCATTGAGGATTTATTTAAGATATATAACAAAACGTTGGAAAATTTGCCCAAACCTTAAAAATAATTGGAAAAAATACATTATTTTTATTCTTACCTGAAATTTTTGTACACGACATGAAAGATCCTTACTACTTCTTATATTTTCTCCAACCACAAAAGCTGTATCACAAGCGATTTCCCTAATGTCACATAAACCATCACCACGTAATCCAAATATGTGTGGAGGTTCTGTCAAACGTATCGAGCAGTCTGATGCAATAAAGCCATTGTTGCACTGACAAGACCCTGGTTTTTAAAATGGATATTAAGATTGTAATATTACGTTAAATGGAACATAGTGATAACATTATTTGTACATTAAAGAACGTTAAATGTGTGTATAAACAAACTGTTTCATACAGTCGGGTCGCGCGAATCAAGTTATTATCTCTCTAAAGTAACTTGATGAGATTGACAATTCGATTTATTAAGTTCAGTTTATGACGTCTTTCCGTTTATGTAGACATCTTTGAAGCAATAAGTAGTATATCTGCAACCTAATTAGACCTTGTAAATATCGATACATAATTAATTTAAATGAAAAAGATATGAACTTTTCATTATGTTTTTGTATTTAACTATTATATATTTCTTTCTCTGTAATATGTTATCAAACGTAATTCAAATGATACCATTGACACACTGCCCATTGTTGCTACATTCTGGAAGACCAGGGCAAAGTATTTCACGGATTGTTTCTGCTAGAGAAGGCGTATTATTTGATGCCTTTTCAAGTTCTGGATTCAGTTGAACTTCTGCTAAGCATCCACTTTTGAATGTTTCCATTGTGTTTGATAACCAATCAGTCGAGTTTGTTAACTACAAGATTTGCATAATCATGATTACTACATATAAAAATTATACATCATCATTTCAAAATCACCAGAAGGTAAAAGTATTTCAATTATTATGTTTTACCTTTTTAATATTCAGGTTTGCATGTTATGTGAATAATCATGACATTGTGTCTTATTTGTTTGCATTTCATATAGGAACTACCAAGAATAAGATCAAATTAAAAAACAGCCATAATTTCAAAACTTAACGCACAGTTGTCTGCATAAACATTTATATAATTGTATACTTTATTTTAAGACACTAAATTACTAATAATTTTATGCCCAAAATTATGCACGTAAAACTCACATTTAGAATCTGTCATTATAGCGACAGAACTTTTGAATGTCAAGCTTAATAAAATAGTATTTTGTACAAAACCAAAAGTTTTAGAGACACATGTATCACTATTTTGTTTGTTTTTTTGCTGGTTTGACTGGCGTTTAACGCTATTTTAAACAATTTTTCTGTGATATCATGGCGTCCAGTTTTTATTGGGGGTTGGAAGCCGGAATGCACAGAGAAAACCCCAGACCTTTCGTAAAACTCTTTTGTAAGGTTAATTGAAAATACAAATTTAACTAGTAATAATTACAGTAGGTACTTCATATGTTATATCACCAATCATAATACCTAACATGATGACCACACCTTAACGGTATGTTTATGTAAAATGGACTTTTATTCAAATAATATGAGCTATATTCTTTAGGCAATATGGATTTGGCAAGGACGGAAAGGATTCAAGTTTTTAAATTTTACCTGTATGTCTAAAGCGCAAGCCTCCAAAGCCGACTCACTTGGAAGATCTGTAATCTGAGAACACTTTTGGAAAATGGAAGTGTTAGTAAATGTTTGGTGACAGTATTGTCGAGCCTCTTCTTGTGTCATTATAACTTTATTGACAGGAAACATCTTCAATATATTTTTTGTTTATTAACAGAGTGCCAATATAATATACTTATAATTATTGGACGTTCACTTTGTCCCTCCATCGTACAGTAAGTATTTTGTTTAGTTTACAGTATCACGACATATAGAAGCTTCTAAATCAAAAAGAAGAAACATGTTAAACCTAACATGTAACAGATACATACTAGACAAAGTATTTTCCGGATGAGACAAAACACTTGCCCAAAAATAAAGCAGTACTTTAATCCATCAAAACGTGTAAATTTGTCATAGTTTGGTTTCATTTTAAAAGAAATCCTGTGTAGAAGTTGTATCAATAAAGATATTCCACAAATAAAGTAAAGAACCCTTCAAACTCTAGACTCAACGGCCAAAAATAATGTAACTACAGCAATGGTCCTGACTTGGTACATGAGTTGGTATAGTTGATTAAAATAGATGGGTATCATATACCACTAGTTAGTAATAAGTGTATCCAAGAAGAGCTGTCCCCTTTAATTTAGTAATTTAGTGAATTAGACATACAGAGTAGTCCGGTGTTTCCCCGAACTTAAGGACATTAGGTAATTTTTTTTATTTTCAGGATACAATATTTTTAGTTGATGAGAATGTTTATCTTTGAATATAATGTTTTTAAAAACAACAAGTGAATTCAATTGTTTTATTTTCATGTGCAAAGTATTTAAATTTGTCATTTTGTTCAGCAAGACATGGTTTTATGTAAACAATTATATGTCCGGTGATATCGCACATGTGCTCCCCAAAATAAATTTAGTAATTAATTGAAAAAAAAATATTAGGTAACAATTATTACGTTAAACAGTGATGAAACGGCTAAATTCTAACAAAATATCAAAAGGTGATTGGTGTACTCTAGATTGATTTTAAAATTTTAAAATTTACGTTGCAGAATTGAACTGTCCAAAAATGAAATATGAAGACGACAAGAATTGTATGGAATATAAAACAAATAACTTTTTTCAAAACAATACCGAAAATGAAGGATACGTTACATGCGCGGACTTGTCGGACGCGCGATAACCGGTTACACGACTGTCTAAATAGCTGGTGCATATCAACGGTTATGGACAGCAGAAGCCAACCTCCCTTTCGATTGAAAATGACTTTTGACACAATAAGAATTACTTAAGAGGAAAATTCATCCACATCATAATGTCTGAAACCGTCCAGTCCAGGCAGCTATTTAGCAAAGTAAAAATAATAGATCTTTATTATCATAGTTAGAGGCAAAATCATAGTCATTATCTATCATTTATAAATGGCTTACTACAAGTCGTTTAAAACAGCTGGGAAGCAATTTTATAACTAATTATGTCATATTATAATACTGTAAATTGGTAAAATTAGAGTGCAAATTTATAACTCTTTGCCTTTTTATACGCTTGCGTCAAGTTAAACAAATCGTTCATAGATTTATTGATAGCTTTATACATGAAAAATTAGTTCTTTAATTCTCAAAGAAACTATGAAGTTTTCATTGCCAATGATTCGAGATAAAGAAAATAAATGCCGTTTTTTCTTTTATTGTTTACCTGTGCTGATCGCTTCCGTCTCTCAAAGCTTTTCCATGGATATTCTATCGATCTCTTTATTTTACCAGGCTTTTCATAGCAAGTATTTTTACTAACGATGTTGAAATCCCTGTTTCTAATACAATGAACGGTACTATCTGGTGAACATTCAAATATGTTGTCTATCACATCTGAACTTGTCTTAGGGCAAGTGCAGTATTTCTTACTATCGGCCCAGCGGTCCAGTTCTGGTGAATCCGGGCCGATATCAAATAACGTTTTTTCTTGATTTGTGTCAACCCTTTATTTAAATGGTAAAAATGTATACGAAACATTATAAACACATATTATTGTTATTTATTAATACAGCTACTTTATAATGCTGATTAGGTAATGGTAGTAATAGTGACGTAGTTTACCCCTTTTTATAACAAACCCCTTTTGATAGGATGCACGCAGGGTTAGAATCGTCTTATGAAATTGGAACAATCATTAAAGGAGTAATTAACAGGGCAGATTGCTTAATCGTTGTCTTACTGGATGTTATAATGAGGTAGGTAGTACTGCTGTCCAAGTAAAAAGGGACATTGAAAGGAACCTATAAGTTAAGCTTGGGAGCATAAAGCAATATTGGTAGAGTTCAAATCACGGTCCTAGAGCTTTCAGCATCTGATGCTGTAAACCTTTTTCAGTCGCTCAGACTAATAAGTTTCTAAGTAACGTGGTTGAATACAGGCTTGGTTCTTTGTCATAACGAATGGTGGTATAGAAACATTGAGTTTCTAAACCATAGCAGGTAAACGTATTACATTTATTTGTCGTAGGCTAATAGAAATGTGCTACTAGACACGTATCCCCGGTGATGTATATAAAATTAATCAGTTAGTAATCTTGTATACAGAAGTATATATTGAACATAAAAAGTCCAGCGTAACCAGAATTTACATTTCTATTTTCACAAGCGCTTTCATGTATCATTACAATCTTCAGATGGACTTTTTATGTTTAATATATATATATATATATATATATACCTTTACAATTTAAGCCCAACACTGTTAGAATAAGATTGTTAACACTGTCAAATTTTAGCTTACCCTAAGCGGGATTCGAACTCGTACCATTGTGACACTGTGGCACCAATTCGCCTGCACTATGTCCAGCGGTCTATAGCGGATTTGGCTGAGGGGTCTAGACCGCTGGACATAGTTCAGGCGAATTGGTGCCACAGTGTCACAACGGTGTGAGTTCGAATCCCGCTGAGGGTAAGCAAAAATTCGACAGTGTTAAAAATCTAATTCAAACAGTGTTGTGCTTAATTTGTATCGTATATATAAATATTTGATAGTAACCCTGTATTTCTGATGTTTCAGAAATCCGCTGGATAGATATATTATATGGTTGTCACAATACTTAGACGTTTATATATATATATATATATATATATATATATATATATATATATATATATATATATATATATATATATAAGATAAGGAAGGTCATCTTTTATAGAGCTTTGTTTTGTGTCATACCAAAAGGTGGCGTATAAGCAATGCGCTTATTTGTAGTATATTATCATGGCGCTACTACAAATATTTGAAGGTCATTTAGGACTAGACTCTTGTGTTAAATCTTGTGGATTATTATAATAAGAAATTTGAAACCGTATACTGAATTTCGATATTGTCGTTGTTTTGTCAATGTGCATACACTAAAGCAAATCATAAGCAGATAGTTTAAAGAGTAATCCAATGGTTGTTTAATTATAGAGATACTGCTTGCTCGTCCGGAGCACCTGAGTACACCTATTTTTGTATTGGTTCAGATTACTCATTTTTTTATTTTTCATTCGCGATATGTATGTTAGTTATTTATAATTTGTATCATTAATTTGAGAGGTAAAATAGTTGTATTAGCGTTTACCTCGAAACGCTAATATAAACTGCTAAACTATTTGGGTCCTGAGTAAAACAAACAGATAGCGCACGCACTATAATATAAAATAAGGCAGGACACATTACAGTCCATCGGGTTTACTGCAAACATGAAAATTTTCGCTTGGGAAAATTTTACTTTTACTTTGTTGCAATAACCGTAAATGCGCAAGGGTAACCACCACGCGAACAATTGTTATATTTATATTGGGGAAATATATATGTGTCTACGTTACGCGAATCTTATTCCCAATCAAATTGAGTGATAAGCGATTTACAATAATAAACTCTTCCTCCCGCAAGCACGGTTATCGTACTAAGCTGAGTTTTTCTACTCAAAGCCTTTTGTAATTAGTATTTATTAAATTCTGTTTTTACAACAATTTTATTATTATTATTTGTTAACATAGAAACCTACCTCCATGAATCTGTAAAATCTCGTGGATAAAGTTGGGTATATGGTTGGTTGGAACATTCTTGTATTGCCGAAACAGCCTCGCTCATAGAACCGTCTTTCAATTGAAAATCATCAACACACGTATTACTTAAATAACCACAAAGGCCCCTAGTCTTCAATACGTCGTGCACGGATGAACGAATTTCTACATTAAACTTGTTTATAGACCAACTAATATCTATACGAGTTCCAGTCGGAAAAAATATCTGCAAACATATTTGTGTAAAAACATTTATTTAATGGGAGGTATGAACATATTGAACTGCAAGTAACAAACGATGCTGAGCTGAACATTAATTGCCGACAGAACAGTCGTAACATTAAAAATCGTACGAACCAGGCAAATCATTAAATATTTTTTAACTGTTAAATGCGTTTTCGTGCTTAATGAACTTTCCATAACTCTTATAAATTATTAGTTACATTAGTCTTCTTAGAACAATTTTTAATTAATTTCTAATTTAAAAAAAAGATGTGTCAGAAAATGTTTAATCGTCTTGTTATTATTTCAATCTCCACGTTTTATCCTTTTATGTTTAATCCACCTTTTCAATTTCACTTAGGTATGTCTTTTATTTAAAATAGATGATCTTACAGTTTTCTATCTTTTAAACTCATATGATGTTAAAAATATAAATATAATTGTACCTACGGATTCATAAAAACCCCAGTAAAATGTTAAAATGGCCATAATAAACAGACATACACTGTACAATTGTTCATTTCCTTTGAACCGTCGAACATCTAGAATTTTGTCAAAACATGTCCGGTATCCCATGATGCGCTTTCCATTACATATGTCCACAACAAATAGGTCACCACCAGCTCTGACCGCAACTCCACAGTTACAAAAGGCGGCTTGCCATGGAGGATTACAAGATTCTAATTTAATCTGAACCTAAAAATATAAATGTAAGTTTTTAAATTAAAAACATATATCTTGAATTATGTATGTATGCTCTTTTCATATTTGTAACGTTTGTTTACAATTAACTGTAAGGAGGAATGATGAATTAGTTTAGTAAAATAGAGTAACTGGTACGTTTTTCATGTTTGGGATTGTGACGACTTTTTCCAATACACATTACTTCGTTTCGAGGATCTCTCTCCTTTTTGGCGAAGACAAATGCATGTCCATTCTAGACTGCATTTACACTCTTCATAATGCAGCATGAATTTGAGATCTATCTAACGTCTACTTGTCAAACATGTTCGAGATTGTTTTATTCCGCTTTGTATATGGGACTTAAGCGAGATTTGATTTAGTGCTATGTATTGCTAGTTATC
The DNA here is from genome assembly GCA_944474755.1 of Limnoperna fortunei. Lineage (NCBI taxonomy): Eukaryota > Metazoa > Mollusca > Bivalvia > Mytilida > Modiolidae > Limnoperna > Limnoperna fortunei. The sequence goes on along the minus strand of OX104115.1, from coordinate 12,766,980 downwards.
AATTAATCAGTTCTCTAAATCAGGAATATGGGATTTGGTTCAATTCTTATAAGATTTGAACAAAATTGTGTGCAGAGAATCATTTTAAATACAGTGATGCTGACAACAACAATTCTTCGTTTCAACAAAAATATCAAAGATAATTACAACATCTGTTAGGTTATTGACCAATTGAATACATTTGCCATTAACTCAGATCAATGAGACACTGTATATTAAAAAAAGGTACAATGTACAATGCACGTCTTAATGGCAAATGTATGGGATTTAACCGTTTAGAAGTCGCTATTTTGATAAACTTAGAAAAGAGCCATTCAAACTTCATTCATACATCTTTTATTTCTTCTGTTAGTTCTTTGCAAAAGCAAAGTAGAACACTGGGTTCGTGTTTTATACAAAGTGTGATAAATTTGCTTTGTAAACTGATTGAGTTGTTAATATTAAATGATGATGTACACATAAGAAATAATTATAAAAAAATCTGTACTTTTTGGAAGGTCAACTGAAAGGTTGCTTCAATGACCAGTAATCACGATCTTGAAGCGAAGGTTATTTTGCCATCTTGGACAAAATGCAACTTTTGATCCCTAAACATGACCGTTTTGTTTGTGATAACGTATTACCTTACTCTAGAAACGTTGTTAATCGAAAATTGGACTTTACATTGATTGTTGGATCTAACGCTAAATAAAAACGGATGATAAACTGCATTTATAAGGGGCCAATAATGAAGTCTTTTTGAGGTTTAATTAAGTCTAAAACACCAATACAAAGCTAAAGGATAAACAACAACAAAACCATGAGAAAACATCATAAACAAAAGTTTGCGACAAGAAATCAGGTGTTGCGGAGAAGTAAACAGTTTTGCCTGTTGGAACATACCCGTCGTGTCCAATGTAGTCAATCAAGGGTTAGTCAAGTCTTGTAAAGCAAGATACTACACAAGCTATACGACAAACCTTCATATGTACTCATTTGAGAGAGAAATATCGTATATTTATCTACAAGTACATAGTTGTGATTGACAATCAAACCATAGTTTGTATGTACTGATCAAGATATTAACCATGCGTTTATTCAATTAATTATGAATATTATACACCGTGTATATTCGGGTCACAAGTCGATGCTGGCCGTCTTTACTTGAGAAGGATGGTTGAGGTAGTTCGACTATTATTGATCACGTGGTCTGTCAACATGGAGGTTGTGGTTTCGAGTCTTACTGCGTGCATGGGGCGCTCAAGTCTAATTTTAATTGACAAGGATTGCAAGTTTTCCTACCAAAGCTCGGAGTTTTCTTCGGTTACTCCCGCTTCCTCCCCAATGAAAACTGGACTCCATGATAAGGCTGAGAAATTGCTAAAAGTTGCTTTAAACAAGCAAAAACAATTTAATTAAATGTCAAATCTAGTTAAATCTGCATCATTTAACTTTAACATTAGATTTGCCCGCACTACATAGGCTCTCTTTCTGCAAAGTCATCTGCGTTGTTCTTTGTATTGAATGTACTTAAAAACACACACTTTATGATAAAGATACAAGATTACAATAAATAGGTACATATTGTTCTTATTCGGCATGTATTATATAAGATATTTAGATTTATTTAAAATGTCTACCAAGGAATATAATAAATTTAAAGTGTTGAAGATAAATTCACAAACACGTCGTCAAATAAGGTTTATTCTTATCAGAAAACATTTTTCAGGATATTTTGGACATACCTGCATTGGACGATTACCGTCCACATAATTGTATAGCATATAGGTCCCCAAACGTTGCAGTTCGTATTTTCTAAAATAAAAAAAATAGAGAGTTATTACTAACAAGAATAGAAAATCAACGTGAATGCGCGGGACACAAAAACAACGTAATATAGACGATACAAATGTTAACACAGGAAGGCAAGAGAGATGAAATTTGAAAATGTTGTCTGGACTGCATTATAAATTTAGTAATGACATTAGCATTTTGCTGAACAATAGTTGACTTAAGACTAAAATGTGATTTTTAGTGGATTTCCAATAGAAACCCTTACATAAAGTTATCACAAATGCAGTTGTTATCTTCTTACCTTTACAAAACTTTAAAGTATTTCGCGTTTGTAACAGAAATGCTAATATTGTTGTGAAGTTTTAAAACACACAAAAGCTACCAATTGCAACTAGGGTATAACCGAGATGCAATTCATGCACTAATTATTTTGTTTTTATAAAAATCACGCATCCCGTCAATACTGTGAATAATGTGTTTGGATACTAAGGCATGCTTAATAAAAGAAAAGAGAGATAAGAGAGATATTCTAGTCGCGACATCAAACTATAATTATGCAGACTTACAAATAAATATCGATTTAAACATTGCAGAGTACTATTTTTCAAAAATGAAACAATGCTTATTTACGTATTTAATCATACGTAATCATATAATTCAAATAAATAGTTTGGATAAACGAAAGTTAAATTTGTTCATTTTAATAAGTACAACATGCACTATCAATCTTGAAGAAATAAGGAATGAGTCAAAATCTAATTATTCCATTTATTAAAATCTGGCAAATCATGAGGTTTGGTACCAACCCTGTTGTCCTGTGTCCTTATTAATCTTTTTATATAAAGATATTTTGTAGATTGGATTACCAAAATATGATTCAAATCTTTCGAGTCATCTGCGTACTCTCTAACGTGGCCCCACAGGAGATGTAAATTGGAGAAAATTAATAAAATAAACAGTTTGCAGCCGGATTTCATTCTCTAATTATTGTTATCCATCAAAACACGTCTAGTTAGTATTAATCATGCACAAATTCTTTCATATTGTTTGTGCATATTAATAATAATATACCACAAAAATGTTAACAAAAATGGGAGAAAAACTCAATTTTTTTTCATTATTGATAGTTGTGTAACACCCAAGGGCAATATTTGAGTTATATTTAGGGCGTTTCTCTAAATGATTCTGAGTGTTTTAATTTAATTCATAGTCCTGTGAGAACCTCATCTTAGACACATCACTTGGTTGTTGCTATCAATAATAACCCTTACGGAGTAGACTTCAGTGGAAATACCTAAAAAGCCCAACACTGTTAGAATTAGATTTGTAACACTGTCAAGTTTTTGTTTACCCTCAGCGGGATTCGATCTCACACCGTTGTGACACTGGCACCTATTCTCCAGCGGTCTAGACCCTTCGGCCAAATCCGCTATATAAAAATATAATTTCATTAACCGGAGTGAATAGTAGACATAGACATAGTACATGTGTACTAGCTTGTTACGAGGGAATTTGCGTAACCAATACGTATTAATCTGATAGTAATCTAATTTAGCATTTTTGTATATATTATATAGGATGACTAAGTTACCTGTCATACAGTCACAGAAAGTAAATTATATACAAACATATAAGTATTGTGAAAACCATATAACATATCTATCCAGCGGATTTCTGAATCATCAGAATATATTAACTGATTTACTGCCTAATATACGAAGCTCAAATGTGTGCAAATGATGTGATGTTAGATAAGCTGTGTGAAAACTGGATAGTTCTGTAAAATATATATTATATACTTTTACTTAAAAAACGTACTCAGAAAAATTGTATTCAATGTTGACATTTTATTTAGAAAAATCAAAATAGAATTTCAATAATACAGCAAATTTTATGCTAGTTATCAGTAACATTCTGATGTTGCTTGAATGATAAAATTCAAAGTTAAATTATATACCAAGACATGCAAATATTTTGTGTAAATGAAATATTATAAGTTCAAACAAACATTTAAAAGTAAAATTTATAGCACATTAAAGTGAAAACAATTCCAACATTATTAATAAATGAGACGCGGAAATATGCAATTTATTTGAAAGGGTTTACCGCAATTACTTCTGTAGATAAATTGTCATAATACAAACGGTTGTAAAGAAAATTAGACACATATGTCCTAATTATAACCACAACTTTGCATTTATAGCTTCAATATACAATTACTGCAATATCACTATAACCCAAACAGACATCACGCTTCAACATTACAATCTCTATCAGCAACGTCAACATTAACATCATGTCGCCATTGTCCTCATCATTTTCTGTAGTTTATTTTAATATGTTCGTGCTCATGCCGCCACATTCCTAAGAACCATTACACACTTGCTATGCGAACACAACACCCAACTACTTTGGCACCAACGTTGCAAGTAAAGTATCATCCTGTTATTGGCATAATGCTGAATCCAAAGCTTATACAAGACATTCTTGGTACGACAGATTTGCAGTTAACCTCATATTGATTTTTTCTGAAGACCATTATTTCATATTTACCATTTTCGTTGAGATATTCTGTCGTGTACGATGGTACTTGTTGTAGCTGATCAACTTTAAATGTTATATCCATGGATAGTCTTGGCAAATCGTTGAGAAAATCAGTAGTTACCTCAAAACATCTTTGAAAATTGTTTCTTTTGTCAAGAGATTTTTTTCTGCAGGTACTGGTAAAATTAATTTTGAGCTTGCGCTTTTTCAATCAAACTGTCCGCCACTGGCTCTAAATTACTGTCATATTGTGCTCATGGTTAATGTACATGTTGCACCAACCGCCAACTATCTGAAGAAATAATCACATATTTGGAACAAGTGTATTAGTGATTACCTTTCCAATTGTTCTGAACTGTATTTTTCTTCCGTTAACACTTCCAACAATCCATCTAACTTTTGTTTTCGTGTAGCACTGACACCTTCTGGGCTGTGCTTCTTTAACTTTTTTAACGTAGTCAAGCATCTGAACTTGAAGAGCCTCGCTCTTTAAAATCTCGATCTACGAGACTGATGTTTTTTCTTTGATCCATTTATTAATACATTCTAAGTGTTGCGTTAATAAGTTTTTTGTATATTATCTGCATCATACTTTCTATCAGAGATTTTACAAAAAACAACTGTCTGAATATGGCCGTCCGTCTCAACAATCATCATTAGCTTAACTATGTGTTTATACTTATGCATAAAAAACGAACTTCTTTGAAAGTAGTAATTATCACTTTATGCATGTAAATATATGTGCCATCAAGTACAAGGACTGATTTTTATATAGTTTTGTAGCAAATGCTGTGGTATGGTGGCTTCAGAAGTCATCATGGCTAATGTGTTGAAACCTGATGCTACTTATTTTGACCATGAAGTGGCTAATTATATTCTGAACAAATATAGCCGATGTAATACACCTTATTGTCAAATTGTTCTTTCAATAGCCCTGTCAGTGAAAAGAAGTCTTCGTCATATTAATGATGGAATTTCAAAACTCAAATTGTTGGACGTTTGTAACATTTTACGAAGATTATTTAGCATTGGAAGTATGCCATTTCTAGAAACTATATCTTAGCATATTCTAAACGAAATCATTGTAAGAGCGTCTAGATTAAAAAACGCTATTTTTAGATGGTAGAGACAATCTGTTTTCAGAATCATTAAAAATAACACATTAAATAAAGGCTTGTATCTGGGCATCATAATAAATGAGTGACAGTCGGTTTCTTGTTGTTCCTTCCTTTTGACATACGATGCAATACCTGCGACTTTTCTTGGTTGAAGGAATTCGAAGTTATATATTCTGGACCTTGTTTGTTTGCAGCTAGAGGACGTATAAAACAACAAATCTATTAAACAAATTTCCTTGTTTTGGATAACCCGATTTATACATTTTCGTAAACGTCCTCCTCCATGCTTACATCGTTTAGACAAACACACCATGTGATCCGTTTGCCATATTTTCTTTACTGAAAATACATATTAAACAGGACACATTTGGGATTTTGTTTAGCTATATATTTAAATAAATTGGTCATGGCAACTTAATGTTTTTTCTAAAGATAGCATGTATTCCTATTCCTCCAATATAATGAAGAACATATTTTAATTCAAAAAGATCTCTTTCTGTAAATTTGAGATGTCTCCTCATAAAGAGATATCTCTGAATCTAGTTTGTTCCGTAGTAGCAAAAATATACCCCTAAATAAAAAAAACCAAACACTTGATTTACTTAAACTTTAATACTGTATTATGAAAATAATTATTATATCTAGTCGATCGTTTATATTGGCATAATCAGTAAATACGTTGAATAAAAATTTATACCTACCTATTCTTCAATCTTCGGATTGTATATCATATGCTGTATTGTTTTGTCACATATGTTTTTGTTGAAAATAACCAAAGTAATATTGTTTTACTCATTTCTACTTTTTGAATGATATTATAAAAGTTTCAGTATACAGAGACAATTAGTTTTATGACTGCTTAATGTTATATTTGTCATATTATCATTCGGCATAAATATGTACTTGTTTCAACCATTCCAATCATTATTGGAAATAAATGGCCGAAAAATGAATATTCTTATTTATGTATCAAAACGAACAATATATAATAACAAAAAAGAATAAAGAGAATACGATTTTCAAATGTGCATTGCATTGCTGGCACGCTAACCACACATTTTTATTATTTTGAAATACATGTTGTATTTTCATTGTATTGTCGTTTGTTGATGTTATAGAATTATCATTGTTATATCTTTTTACAAAGCTTATGCAATTGTGGTTGTTATTTTCCTCCTTTGATTTTATTCAAAATTGATCAATTTTTTATAAGGACATGCAATTTCTGTACAGGACACATGGGATTCTCAGCACTGACTGTCATTATCAAGGAAACAAAATTCTACGAATCCTTATAAATGTAAATGTTTTATTACGAATGAATAAAATTCAAAATAAATTAACGTGCATCTTTATATAACAAGGTTTTCCTGTGGTTCGCTGTAGCAGTACAGAAGCCCCCCGCCCCCACCACTTATTAAACCCAGCTGAGGTTTCGACTCTCATTATGGACATATTTGATCGGAAGAAACGCAAACATTTATTAATGAAAGAAAAAAATACATACCACTTAATAAAAACAAGTTCCGAACATTTTTTCTTTAACTGATTTAAGCATTCTAGTGAACTCGGGCTATTCATACGTTGCATTAGATGCCTCAGTTACAAATGTAAACACGAAGTTGTCGTGGAGTTGACTTACTGTCAGCTCAAAACAACGACGACTGTTCAAAACTTTAAGATTAGATTATTTGCGTTCAGTATTTTATTTTTATACAGTAGATTGATTGATTGATTGATTAATGGTGTTTAACGCCCGAGCAGCATTATTTCAGCTATATTCAGGCGATGAACATGAAATGGATGATAAAATGAACATTAAATGATGATGAATGAAAATGGGATGGGACACAAGGAAAAATAGGGGTAACGGATTTTAAATTGCCACTGGCAAATGGGAGGATGGATAGGGTCGGGCAATTCAGCCTCCTGTAGCGGGATCGAAATCCCTACTCATAGCGAATGCTACAGCAGCGTTCTTTAACGTGCGAGGAACGTGGCATTTTTCCCAACACGGTGCACTAATATGGTTTGCGGTCAGGTTTTCCGTATTATGGCCTGACAACTCCAGCTTGCCAGGGGTACCCCATTCAACCACCTGGGGCACACATCCAAGTCGGTCTTTAGGCAAACCGACCTGACACGCCGGTCAGGGTACTGGGCTCTATTTAGTCGCCTTTTACGACAAGCTAGCGCGACTGCGGTCTATTCTTTTGGCCACCCGGATCCCGCACGGGGCTTTTTATACAGTAGAATAATTTCAACAAAAAACTATTAAATATGAAATCTGAACATGAATGCCCTGACATTAAAGTTTGAACTATCAAGAAAGCGCCGTTTTACAGTATTTACGCAAGTTACTATAACATTGAACAACCGAAAGCATTATGGGAAAATTCGAAGTAGTACCGTTTCAAAAAGGTAACAAATTTAAATGTTCTTCGCTATATTAATCATCATCATTCAAGATTATCGTTTTACCTTGTGTGATATTTATAGCCCAAATAAAGAGTCGCCACCATTCCTTACAAAAAATTAGAATTTAGTTACATCTTTACTAAAATACTTCTATAATTATGGTAGGGGATTGGAAAGGTGTTCGAGATTATGAGTTAGATACTTTAAAATATTTCTAAAAGAATAATTATAAAGCACATGAGAACGTTGTTCAAACGAAACAATTCTTAATCTTGTTGATATCTGGAGACATCTGAATCCACACCATAGAGTTTCACATGGAGAGGGCTCACAAAAGACAGAGTAGATTAGACTATTTTCCAGTTTCCTCACATTTCTTTAAATTTATTAAATGCTCTGACATTGAAGTTAGCTATAGGTCAGATCACCCTCCAGTAGATATGATAATAAGGCAAGGGGAAAGGGCACCCGGAAATTCAACAAAAACTTACTACATAACCACGAATTTGTTCAACAAATACAAAGCTGTATTACAGAAACTGTTAACAAATATAGCATCCACAATCTGGATGAATCAGTTGTATCTATTAAAACCAGTATGTTTGGGAAACTTTGAAATGTGCGATGATACAGAAAACAATCTCTTATTCTAACTATAAAATAGAACTCTCAGAAAAATGATGAGCAGAAACTGGAAGAAACTCTTTATAAATGACAACTTAAATTTGAAAAAAACCAAAAAGATCAAATAAAAGAGGAAATTCTAGATACAGAGGACAGTTAAAAAATTTCTACAGAGAAGAAAATTTCTAGAGTTATGGCACTTAGTATTTTTGTAATTTAGGAAAAACGTGAGTTTCAAGATAAACCTATGTCTAAAATTATTAATGATGCTGGGGCAGAAATTATTAACCAGTTTCAGATAATAGAAAAGAAAAACCTTTTTTGACAAACCAAGAAATGGCACTTCTTGAGGGGCCACTTAGGAAAGATGAATGCTCTAATGCGTTAAAAATATGCAAAATGGTAAGCCTCCTTGCTTTGATGGTTTCACAGTAGAATTTTTGTAATTATTTAGGAGGATACTAATTTGTGTTTGCCTAAATCATTTAATTACAGTCTTGAGGTTGAAAATCTATAAACTTCCCACACTCAAAGCATAATCGCTTGTCTACCAAAAGAAGGAAAATCAAAACTGTTTTTAAAAATATCGTAGATCGATAACTCTTTTAAATGTAGACACACAAATTATATTGGCGTCTTTAGCTAACATAATCAAGACTTTTCTTAAAAAGCTTACACGTGAAACCAGCAGTGTTAATAAATGGATGCTCTTCATATAAGGGAAAGCACTCGATTAATATATAACATAATTTAGAAAACAGGACACGACAATATTCGTGGTATATCAGGACTTTCAGATTTTGAAAATAGTAGTATCCTTTTTTAATCCACCTAACGACTCGCCCGATACAGAATGTATTCATCCATGACACAATTGACATCAAACTATTGCTTCTAAATAAAGACACACAAATACTCACATTGAGATAGTGCAAAATTAGAATGTTCTATGATGCATGTTGTGAAAACCGTTTCTAAATTTTAAAATAACGATATTTTCAACATACCTTCCATCGAATGTTGTCATATGAGGGTCGTTGTGCGATCTGCATATTTTGTGTCCCAATGCAAATGGAACTGTTGTTTCATCCAGCAAGTTAACCTATAGGAGGCAGAAAAATGTAAAATTATTCCAAGACATGAAAAAACTAAAAACTAAATAGAAAATAACATACGTGGTCACAACTTTAAAAACACAAGCAGAAGTTACCAATAACAAACAAAACTGCTACAGATCAGCAAACCAAAACCGACAAAACTAGGTTTAACTGAAGAAGGGTAAGCAATGTTATCTCATTGGTCGTACAATTTAGATATGAGCAAACTTCTTCTCTTAAGAGCAGGCCTGGTATGCATAATTAATATAGGATTAGATACAGATGTATCGAGAAAAATAAGAAGTACCTATTGCAATTTCATCCTTTTGTTTAATACACCGGAAATCTCGCATCATTTCTTTTAATAGCTCAAATTATAAAAAAATGGTATTTACAATGTTTTTGTACAGTACGCAATTAAAACAATTTTAAAGTCTTTCATATTTAAATGACTAAGTTTCGGAATTTCTTGATTTTTTATGTATTTTAGAACTCATATATTTCTACTTACGTGTATGTCAATTAAATCTTGTCTGTTCCATACTGGATTTCCCGATGACACTTGCAATTTTAAGATGTACGTTTGAAGATTTTGCAAATTTATTTTGAATTGCTCTGTATCCGTATATTTTATATCAAAATCATAAGTATCGTTCCAACGGTCATATTGTATTTCAATCCGACAATATCGTGCATCAGTTGCTGGTTCGCCCTTACAATTGTCTACCTTTTGGGGTACAAACATTTGAATAGTGAAGGGCTCATTTACTGTATTATTGGAGGGATCTCTTAGCAGGCCAAATGGTACTGAAAGACTCAATTTAACATTCTCCTGCTCATTTCGTTTTATTGTGACGACAGATGGGTCTACCTATATCAATTCCAAAAAACATAATATGAAACAGCACTGGTAAGTAACATATATGTGACAAAAATACTTCACCTATTATGACAATGACAGTAAAACAGTATTTTGTTTCAGTGTTAGTTTAGTATCTTACATACAATATTGTTAATCAAAATAAGTCCAATTCTTTGCATCATTGAGATATATCTGGAAGAACAATAGAGTAAACTTTCACTGTTCTTTCATTTGTTCATCCGTATGCGTCATAGTGTTTTGTATTGTGTTATTACTTTAATTTGGTATTAAAGCTGCTTTAAGTATTATATCATTGTTTCTTAGATAAATACAATTGTTAGAAACATAAGAGTTTAGATTGCAAATAATTTATGTTAATAGATTATACATTTGTTTTGTGCACGAATGAACAAATCATTACCAATTAACAAATTGTAAATACAATGTCGTCAAAGATACCAAGGTTTATAGAATTTACTACGCCAGACGCGCGTTTCGTCTAATCAAGACTCATCAGTGGCGCTCGAACCAAAACTATATTTAAAACCCAAATTAATGAGATGTTGTATGGCTTTTATCACCAAAATTCCAAAACATTATACCGAATCCGACTAAGGCTACCTACACCTTGAAAATAGAAAAGCCTTAGAATTAAAATAATTTTCGAAATTTCAGGGCAGTAAAGTTAGACAAAGACTATATCAATGAAAGAATCAATGATATTCCTGTCAGCACCAAAGTGTGACTACTGGGCCGGTGATACCCTCGAGACTAACAGTCCACCAGCAGAGGCATCGACCCAGTGGTTGCAAATAAAATGTCGTTACAGATAGCAAGGTTTATAAAACTTACTACGCCAGACGCGCGTTTCATCTAATCAAAACTCATCAGTGGTGCTTGAACCCAAACAATATTTAAAATCCAAATGAATGAGATGTTGTAGAGCTTTTATCACCAAAATTCCAAAACATTATACAAAATCCGACTAAGGCTATCTACACCTTGAAAATAGAAAAAAACCTTAGAATTTAAATAATTTTCGAAATTTCAGGGCAGTAAATTTAAACAAAAATTATATCAATGAAAGAATCAATGATATTCCTGTCAGTACCAAAGTGCTGAAATCAGGAAATAGGTAGAAACAGTGAGGAAAGGTGACCCTACATTAGCTAGAGGCTCTCAAGAGCCTGTACCGCTCACTGGACGTACACAAAATTTTTAGGACTTTTCTTGCAGTTTTGATATTATAAGCTAAAGAGTTTACCAGAAGATGCTGTTTCAATGTATGTTGCCATGTTGAATTTCCAACCAGCAGCAAATTGCAAAATTAAAGAGAACTATCCCAGATTTATTTCTGCATGATTTGGTTTTAATTTATAGGACAGTTTCTAAGAAAAAGCTTTTGAATGTTGTATGTTAATATATATTCCATAGTGGCGGCCATGTTGGACTTTAAATCGGTCCAAAATGCTCAAACTTTGTAGAGGACAATCTAAGGTACGTTTTGCAATATTCCATATCAATCTGCCAAGCGGTTTGTCAGGAAATGAATTTCGAAATTTTATACAAATAAAACGCATAAATGACACTTCCAAAAAACTTCATTTCTGCATAATTTGATTTAAATGCGCCGAATAGTTTAAGAGAAAAGGGGGTTGGTATGTTTTCCAATAGGTTCTTATGTTAAACTCTTTTACATGGTGGCGGCCATCTTGGATTGTGGATCGGCACAAAAAACTCAAACTTTGTAACTTTGTAGAGAACCATCTAAGGTACGTTTCTACAATATCTCAAAGCAATCTGAACAACCCAATAAACATTCTTGCCAGGTTTGGTTCCAATTGGCCAAGTGGTTTCGGAGAAGAAGATTAGAGGTATGGAAAGGTCTAGGGCCAACGACGACGACGTATACCAAATAGTGTGAATAGCTCACAGGTGGTCTAAAAACCAACTTCTTACTATCCAAACAATATCTAACCAAAATAATTGAAAGTCAGAATAACTTAAATCAAAACTAAAAAAATATTAAACGTCTTTGAAAATTCTTGTATGCGACCGATTAAACTTTGACCAAAAAAAAATTATATGAGCCGCCATCGCATCATGATCTGTGTGTTGAAGACTCCAAATGGTTGTAGTGTTAAAAATAATATAATTTTAAAATAAAAAGAACTTTCGTAGCACTTTAAACAAGTAAAATTGTGCTCAGTGAAAATTCTAGTATAAATAAAAATAAAAGAACTAGTTATAATTGTGTTGGCATGTCAAATGTCTCCAAAATGAACCCTCATTTCCACTTTTGTATTGAGCATGTTGATACCCTAAAAATACAAATTTTACCACAATAATGCAGTGTCCTATATAATGACCCCCGATTCCATTTTCAACATCCCATAACTTCATTCCAAACTACTTATCTCCCTTAACATGTTCCAAAAGTTTGAGATTGTTTGGACATTTTATTTCAGAGAAAATGCGAGGACAGGACTGATTGGAAAGAAAAAAGAAAAAGAAAACGAAGAAGAAAAAGATTTTTTTGTTGAGATGCTCACACAAAAGTCGCCCAAAATCCCCATGGATAGTATTTCATTAAAATCAGAACATTAAAATGGGACAAAGTTGAATTTTTCATGTAGTGCGTGTGTAGTAAAATGGCCGCCATTTACAAACCGAAAGTCGAAAAAAAAATTCAAAAGAAGTGCCACATTCAGAGGACCCTAATCTACCTGTTACGACCAAACTGAACACTATATTTAAATGAACACTATATCGTTAATTTTATATTTGTTTTCATTCGTTTCTTTCCCCCCTGTTTGTTTTATCCCTCAGTTTAAAAGTCATACGAAAAGAAAAATAAGAATACCATGGTCAACCGATACGGTATGCATCTACATTTTGGGTGGTTTTGTAATACATGTATCCGAGTTTTGAGAGCATAACTTATACACAAACATTTACATTACACAAACACACATATACACTTTTACTGTTGATGCCGTGTATTTTTATTTGCCGATTATGATATTTCCATATAATACTTTCCACATTATACTTGTCGTTTGATTTACGTTCAAAACATAATTTATGCAGTAATAGTATTTTCCTTAATATATACAAACTCTAGTATTTAGAATATTGCTTAAATGTTTTAAGGCAATATATTTATGTCAGTGTATTTCTGGATTTTGTAGTCAATCCTTTCATATGTATGGTGTAAAGATTAGAAATATTAATAAAGAACATATAAATCGATATCTGTATCTTTGATGGTATAAACGTGACCCAACCGTTACACTACCTATATACCAAATTGAATGACGTTAAAATTTTTGTACTGTTATGGGGTCGTTTGTGGAAGGCGGAAATTTTGAAAGGGGGCGAAATTTCAAAGCCCATATGCACAACTATAAATCCTAAATATTTACTATACCAAGTGTCATAATGGTAGTACACATTTTTGTTGGTGAAAAATTCAGGACAAATTAGTGATCAATAGAAAAGAATAATACTAATAACTAGTGCTGATTGTGATTGGAAGAAAGCCAAAAAACAAAAAAGTCCTCCCCAAATCGTCTCCCCACATAGTCGGCCACATGACATTCTAAGTTTGTGAACTAAAATCTACCTACATATCGAATTTCGTTGCAATGGGACAAAGTTGACTCTTGGTGGGAGTGTGGTAAAACCGCAGCCGTTACAAAATGGCGTCGTTCGCATTAATTTTTTTTATAAGAAATGCTTAGGATAGTCAATTGTTTCAGTGTACCAATTGCTCTGGTCATTCCTGAGATTTGAGACCGACATTTTTTCTTCAATGGCGGCTATTTTAAAAACGGATGCCGCTTTGAAAAATATAAAACCAGTGTGCACAACTAGATATGGCATTCTATGTTTGTGAAAAGTTTCATGAAGATCTCTCAACTTCTTCTACAAAAAAGAAGTCGGACAAACTCTCTGTTAAGAAAGAAGCGAGAAATAATTAAAAAAATAATGTGTTGGGATTCCAACTCAGAAGTCGCCCAAATCCACATGGGTTGTATTGCATTTCACTCAGGACATTAAAATGTACATACATATCAAGTGTCATTAAAATCGGACAACGTTTACAATTTGCAGCGTTTTTGGAGGCCATTTTGAAACGAACGGCCGAAGCAAAATTCCGAATGTTGATTTTCACTCGGGACACTTTAATTTACCTCCACACGAAATTTTGTTGGAATCAAAGCACATTTAATGTCATCGAGATCAGATACCGTTGAAAATTGTTCACGTTTTTGCCGCCATTTTGAAACGCCATTTCGGAAATAAATTTCATAGGTATCGTTTCACTCGAAATACCAGAATCTCCATACCAAATTTGGTTGACATCGGGTTAGGGGAAAATATTTACTATTTTTGGGTGGGTGTCGTCAAGTGGAGGCCATTTTAAAATGGCGGTCATTATCAAAACACTGATTATTGACTGCATCCCTCCATATGTCGATCTACAAAAGTTTCATTTGATTCTATTAAGGCGTCTCTGAGAAATGTGTCGGACAAGTTCATGGTCGAGAAAAAGTTGAAACCGAAATAATAATAATAATAATAATAAGAAGAAGAAGAAGAAGAAGAAGAAGAAGAAGAAGAAGAAGAAGAAGAAGAAGAAGAAGAAGAAACGGCGCAAAAACAATAAGTCGCCAAGACTTCGTATTTGGCCACTTAATAACTAGTGCTGAAGTCACAAAAGTTCCCCTTGCGTCTCCTTACATAGCTAGTCACATGCCATTCTTAGTTTATTCATTAAAATTTACCTACATATCCAAATTGTTCCAATTAGACAAAGTTGATGTTTCAAGGAGAGTGTGGTAAAACGGCAGTCATTACAAAATGGCGTTGTTCGCGTACAATTTTTTTCGTCAAAAATCCTCAGGATAGTTAACTGTATGAGTGTACTAACTTTCATTGAAATTTGTCTGGACATTCCTGAGATTCTAAAGTTTTTCTATTTTCAAGGTGTAAATAGCCTTAACCGGATTTGGTATAACGTTTTGGAATGTTTGGTGATAAAAGCTCTTCAACATCTTAATCATTGGGATTTTAAATATTGTTTGGGTTTGTGCGCCACTGATGAGTCTTGATTAGAAGAAACGCGCTTCTGGCGTAGTAAATTCTATAAACCTTGGTAATTTTGATGACATTTTATCTAATATATATATTGTAAAAATATTAAACCATTGTCCATAAGCTAGTGATAAATAAAATGAATAATAACTAGTAATTAAAAATTTTTGTGCTGGGATGCAAACACAGAAGTTGCACAAATCAGAACATTTGAATATGCCTGAAATCAAATCAAAATTCTTTTAAATCATTTTGTGCGAGTGTAGTTAAATGGCCGGCATATTGAAACCAAATGTTGGACAAAAATTTTGAAAGAAGTGGCACACTCAAGGGACCCAAATCTACCTGTGTACCAAATTTGGTTGAAATGGGATGACGTTTAGATTTTTGCGTTTTGAGTGGGTGGTGTTTGAAAAGCGGCCATTTTGAAAATTTTAAAACTAATATGCACACCTAGGAATGTATAAAATTCACTATGGCAAGTATCATAATGCTCGCACGAACCTTTGTTGGTGAAAAATCCAGACAAGTTCATGATCAATAACAAAACATTTGTAATTAAAGATTTTGTGTTGGGATACCAACACACATGTCGCCAAAAATGCCCATGGAGATTATTTCATTGAACTCAGTATTATAGTAAAATATGCCTATAAATCAAATTTCGTTGAAATTGGACAAAGACGTGGCACACTCAAGGGCCCCAATATACATTTATCTGTAAACACAATTTCGTTGAAATCTGGTGAAGTTTCAATTATTGCGTTTTTAGGAGGGTAGTGTTTGGAAGGCGTCCATTTTGAAAATTTCAAAACCAATATGCACAAATTGGGATCCTAAAATTCCAACAATTCCAGAAAAATTCCAGACAAAGTTCAAAAACAGATTAATAACTATTATCCCCGGCTTGTAACAAATGCGGACTTTTGATTGGTTGGTTACTCGTCTTTACTAATCCCATCCCCCCGGCTGCATTGCTAACGTCGCAGGGTTTATTGTTTGTGCGTTGCTAATGTATGTTCTAGAGTACCAGTGTTTGTTATTCCACAAAGGTACATTTCTTTCTTTTTATATTTATATTTGTACTTCCTTTCAAACACTACAGATGCCCTAAATTCACACTGACAGACATAAATATAAATTAAAATGGTACTTAACGTCATTGAATGTTGACGTTATGATAGCGTGACTGGAGTCGCCAAAATACAGAAAGTAGGAAAATCAATGTAAAACAAAATAAAACTCTTTAAACTCGCGAAGTCTGAGGTTATTACTAAAGGTAACATCCTCGACTTGGTAAAATGGGCATTTTCTACATAAAAAAACGTTTCATTGTGAGCAACTGTGATGACGTTGCCCATTTAGCTAATTTCTGAAGACAAAAGAACCTATTTGTAGCCTTTAACATTTGTTAGCCGGGCCTAAATCCGTTACCTACGTTATAACCCGGGTAAATGGAAATCGTACCACCTGAAAGTACTTCTGGACACCCATCTGCTTCGCCTTAGGCTGAACAGAAGTACTTTCAGGTGGAACAATTTCCATTCAACCGGGTAATAACGTAGGTAACTAATAGTGCTTATTGTGTTGGGATGCCAACACAGAATGTCTTTCAAACGAACCCACATTGCCACTACATTCTTGATCATGATGAAAACCCAAATGATACACATGATATTCTTAGTTTGTGCATTAAAATCTACCTACGTATCAATTTAGTTGAAATCGGACTAAGTTGACGTTTTTTCTTGGGTGGGGGGGGGTGTGGGGTTGTTGTGTTGTGTTGTGGTGACACGGCCGCCATTACACATTTTTTGGCACTATTTTGAAATTTCGTTGAAATCGGACCACGGCCGGCCATCGTAGTGATACGAATGTACACAACTTGACGTGATACAAGTAGTTGTACCTACACATAATGTATGTAATGTGTATTTATCGTACGGATGAATATTACGAAACTTACAATAAATTTGGAAAGTTTAACTATATTTTTAAATTTATTACAAGAATGGGGTTGGGGTTCAACATCTCCAGTCTGATTTAGGGAAGGATTGGTAGCACAATCAAAATCACATCCAAGTAATATTGGAAAGGAAGAATCAAGTTGATTCAAATGGTGTTTAAAATATTTTTAAAAGTCTGGTTTTTTGGGGGTAGGATTGTAATATACATTCAACAAATATATTGTTTGCTTTTGCATTTTAATAGTTGCATGTCAAATGCGACTATGTAAAATAATTTTATGATCTAGAATAGTATATTCTAAATTATTGGAAAAACATATTGCTAAACCTGCTGTAATACTTGAGAGATGAGAGAACATTATTTCTCCTCTCCCTATTATTTTCCATGTTTCTTAATAAGAAGGAATGGGTTATGTATCTTAGTCTTGAAAAAAGGAATAATAAAGCATAAGTAATAGGGACAAACATATTGTTTGTAAGCATGAGTTTAAATGTAAGCCTTTAACTTCTTGATTAATTTGTTTAGAAGGGCTTCTAACTGCAAAGCTGCTTCAGGATTTCTTCAGCGGTCAATGAAGTCTTGACATTGCTGACGAATGTTTGCAGTATATTCTAAACACTTTTCAACAGGTTTGTTAATTTTGAGTTCAGACAGAAGTCGCTCAAGTTCTTCAGTTGATAACTTTTGATCCGTATCCACTACTATTTGGGAAAGGTTTTGCTCCGATAAATCGCAGGATACAGACTCAATGTCTACATCATCGGCTTTATTGTTATTAATAATGTAATGGGATGAAGGAGGTAAATCCCAAATACTTGGATTTCACAACAGTGGCAACAGCAATAACATACTGTTCAATAGAAATTGACAGAATGTTTATTAAGAAGAAACATCTTAACATTTATCAGTTGTTTTATTACTAATAATTAAATCATTACTCTCTGATGCCTTTCGCTTTACTGCAGATTTGACTGACAGCTGATAGGCCTCCTGTTTTTCCTAAGGAGGTTTAACAGCTTCAATTAAAATAAAAATAGCAGACTTCACAGGTTTTTTCTACATTAGTAATATTGGCTGGGGTTTTGGAGGCAGAAGCATAGACGCCAGAGTCCGAGTCAACTTCTCTGTCACAGTCGGGATACACATTTAGGCGTATATGGAACATTTGTATTGGTAACTGAGATTTTATTATCGGTTGTCGGTCGGTTTTCTGGACATCTACTTTAGATATGTCCAGATTTTTTGCACTTGAAACAAACAACATCGTCGTTTACAAATATACTATAAGTTTCTCTTTGATAGTACATATCAAAATATTCTGTTAATTAATATATATTGGGGTGAGGAAAAAGGGAGACTTGTCTTCTAAAAGACTTGACGTGTTTTAATGGCGTCAGTTTGATGCCTAATTCAATAAGCTTAATATCAGAAATTATATGGCCATAGCGCATTCGAACACAAATGTTCAACATCATCAAGGTTACGCAAGAATACAGCTACATCAGATCTCATACGAGATGCAGCCACTATATTCTCTGGTTTCACAACGGGGCAAACAGCAATAACATACTGTTCAATAGAAATTAACAGAATGTTTATTAATTTAACACCATGTTTCTTTGAAACAAAACTAAAAGGTTTATGCCCGAACGAATGCATGTTATCGTGTTGTTCAGATCTGGACTTTTCTCGTTCAGAGAGTACATTGTTTTCAGCAGACAAGTCAAAACGTTTTGATCTTTAACTTTCGCTGTGTAATTGCTACTTTTTATTGGGTTCGGGTTTCTTTCTTTTTTGTGTTTTTGATTTTTGTGTTGCGTTTGTCTATATCCGGATTTGTAACTGTCCCTCGACTTTAAGCTCTTTTTGTTCGGTCGGTTTTATTTGCTATTTTTATTACAACATTATCACATAAGCCTGGTGCAAGGATGCTTATACTCAAGATGGCGGACTAGTCGAGTCGGCGTTTTTGTGTGAGGGAATGAAAATGAAGCTTATTTACTGTAAAACAGTTTGGAACTATACTAAAACTGCACTCTGAACTGAATTATGGACTATATTTGTGATATATTCGAAGAACTGTAAAAAAACTGATTTCATGAAGATTTAAGACTTTAAAACTTTAATATAGTGGTGTAATAAGCGGTGAGTACAGTTCATCCTACTTATAAATATAATCATTATACATTAAACACCTTAAACATACTACAAAAACCAACATGGGCCACCCAAAAGGTCGTGGACGTGATCGCAACTCCCAGTCAGACCAGCGAGGGCATACACCTCGTCAAAAGGGCCCATCTCAGTTCGATTCAATGTCTAGATCATAATCTTCCTAACGCCCTAGAACGAATGATAGGAATTCTGACATTAGTGATTTTATCACTAATATATCTAGGGATCAAAATACACTTAAGACATTCATTTCTGAGCTATTTCAAAACCAGATAGTTAAAGAAGCACTTATTACAACATTTCAATCGGACCTCATTGACAAAAATCGAATTGATACACTTGAGGACCGTCTTCAGGAAATGGAACAGTATTCTTGACGAACATGTTTAAAATTTTGTGGAGTCCCAGAGAGCGAGGATGAAAATACCGATGACTTAGTACTTAATATCATAAACACTGAAATTCGTAGACAAACTGATATGAAACTGTCACTTGACCACATTGGCAGGTCACATCGAGTTGGACAAAGGAACCCAAAAGGACCCAGAGATATTATCGTGAGATTTATTTCATACAGACATCGGGCCCTCATATATCGGAACAAATGAAATCTCAAAGGAAGGAACCATGACCCAAGAAATCCTACCAAAATTTATGTTAATGAAGCACTAACTAATAAGAGAATATCGTTGTTCAATAATACACGCAAACTCCTTTATGATAAACTAATAAAGAATTGTTGGACATCAGATGGTAGAATTTTTGTCCGTAATACAGATGATTTGAACAACATAATATCTCCATTGTAAACCTCAATGTAAATTCAGTGAGGAATAAAATTGATCAAATTGAAACAGAAATAGGCAATAATGACATTATATGTTTAACTGAATCTACGTTGGACGAAACAGTATTAAATACTGACCTTTGGTTAGATAATTATTAAACAGAACCTTTCCAAAAAAATAGACCTAATAGTAATGGTGGTGTTTTGTTTGTTTGAATGGTGTTTTAACGCCACTTTCAGCAATTTTTCAGCTATTTCATGGCGTCCAGTTTTTATTGGGGGAGGAAGCCGGAGTACCCGGAGAGAACCCCCGACCTGCGGTAGGAAAACTGGCAATCCTTGTCAATTAAGATTGGAGTCGAGTACACCCTGCCTGCAGTGAGAATCGAACCCGCAATCTCAGTGTTGACAGACCACGTGATCAATAGTAGACGAACTACCTTGACCACTCGGCCACCGAGGCCCCGTAATGGTGGTGGTGTTATAATATATATAAGAAATACTCTACTGGCGAAACGTCGCCAAGACTTAGAAATTCCCTAAGTCGAGTCAATTTGTGTTGAAATTAATTCTTATAACAGAAAATTTTTATTAGTCTGTTTATATCGTCCACCCAATTCCAGAGTTGCCTCTTGGGATCATATTGATAACCTTTTAGATAACTGCACAAATACAGATTTTAATATGATCATTGTCACGGGTGATATTAATGTTGATCTTCTTACTACTAATAATAATCACAGATTCTCAAGACTCTGTGAAAGACTTGGTTTTGTAAATATGATCACAGAACCTTCCCGTATTACACAAAATTCCTCCACACTTATTGATCCAATTTTATCTAGCAATCCACATATCGTGAGAAATAGTTATGTTCTACCAAATTTTTGGTAGTGATCACTGTCCAACAGTAATTGAAATTGACTTTACTACCCTTCGTGAGAAGTCATATACTAACGAAATTTGGGACTATAATGGAGTAGACTATAATGCAATTAAACAGCATCTGCAAGTTATCGACTGGCATTAAATATTTGAAAATACTAATGATGTTAACATAATTAATGACAATATCAATGGTGAAATTACCAATGCTATGAACAGTTTTACTCCTAAAAAGATGGTTCGAATCAGACCAAAAGACAAGGCTTTGATAAATAATAATATTTAACTAATATGAGAAAAAGAAATCGTCTTCATAAAAAAGCAATAACTCGTAATCTTGCAGATGACTGGGAAAATTTAGAAATATCAGAAATGATATTATTAATATGATCCGAGAGGCCAAAAAAAACATATATTGTCAACCTACAAAATTCTCTTATTGATAAATCTATCCCACCTGGAAAATGGTGGAGAATTGCAAACGGCATCACAAAATTTAGGAATAAAAATGAGAATAAAAGTCCAATTAGGTCAAATTGAGATATTTTCTTTCATCCTATTGACAAAGCATGTGCTATTAATAACTATTTGTTACCTGTATCAACTCTGGAGACAGATTATGATCTCCCAGATGTCCTGCCACCTGCACTATTCGAACTCTCATATATAACTATATGTGAACAAGATGTTATCGATCAATTTCAGGTTATTAATACTTCAAAGCCTGGTGGTCCAGATAATCTCACCCCCAAATTTCTCAAGGCAATTTTCCAGTCCCTTGTCACACCTTTCACAATTCTGTTTAGTAAAAGTATACACAATGGTGTAGTGCCAAGAGACTGGAAATTGGCGTTACTGCTATTTATAAAGGGAAAGGAGGAAGTGATATTGCTTCTAACTACAGACCGATCTCGGTAAGTAATTGTTTTATTAAGATGATTGAAAAAATAATTATTTTTTAAGAAATAAAATTCTTTCAGATTATCAATCAGGTTTTCGACACAAGGACTTGACTGTCAATCAATTGTTAATTATTTATGATGTTATCATGAAGAACTTAGATATTGGTAAAGATGTTAGATTCATATTTTGTGATGTATCCAAGGCATTTGATGGCGTATGGCATAAGGTGTTACTATATAAACAGCGTAAATATGGAATTAAGGGGAACTTATTGAATTGGTTTGGAAACTATCTTTCTGATCGAAATCAGAGTCTGCATGGATGGCTATTACTCAACTTGAAAATCTATTAATGCTGGTGTCCCACAAGGATCAATACATGTACTTAGTCCGTATCTGTTTCTTTTGTTTGTCAATGACATAGTTGACGTGGTTTCTAATAAAATCAAACTATTTGCTGATGATACTTCATTATACTGTGTTGTTTACGATCAGAAAGCAGCTACGGAATCTTTACAATCAGACTTGGATAGTCTCCATAAATGAGCCAATGACTGGGGCATAACCTTTAACGCCAGCAAAACAAAATCCATGTTATTCACTAGAAAACATGAAGAAAATATTCAAATTTTGTATTTAAATGATATTGCCTTGGAGAACACAAATATTCACAAACATCTTGGTTTTAACTTTAATCAACATGGATCTTGGAAAGACCATATAAATTAAATGTATACAAAAGCCTGTGCCAGACTAAATATCTTGCGCATGCTCAAATACAATATTGATAGAAACTCTTTAGAAAAATTGTACATTGCCTTTATTAGACCTATCTTTGAGTATGGAAATTTTATCTTTTATAATTGTACTCAGGAGGAGTCTAACCTATTAGAGTCTGTACAATATGATACCGCCAGAATAATTACTGGTATGCGTCGAGGCACTCCAAAATTTAAGTTATATAAAGAACTTGGGTGGGATTCTCTGCAAAATAGGCGAAAGAACCAAAAACTGATTTTTATCTTTAAGGCTTTACATGGATATCTCCCATCTTACATTTCTGATCTCGTACTTTCCCAAATCAATATAAATGAGAATTTTAATATCAGAAAGCCTAGATATTTTGATATACCACATGCCCGTACAATCTCTTATCAAAAAGCTTCTTCCTGGATACCCTAGATATGTGGAATAAACTGGATATAGGTATACAAAATATCACCTCTCTGTCCGAAGTCAAGAATAAATTGAATAATGAGATAGAGAAGCCCCCATGTCAATATTCCCTTGGCCCACGTAAACTTAATATAGTATATTGTCAACCGCGGAACAATGTTAGCAACTTAAACCAACACCTTTACCAATCACATTTATCTGAGAGCCCGTTTTGTGCATGTGGTGACATTGAGGATAACTTTCATTATTTATATGTATGTCCCCTCTATGACAACCCCCGAAGACTGTTATTTAACCATCTTAGAAATTTTGAACCAATACTAAATGTAACTGTTTTACTACATGGTTCATTGGTACTGTCTCCAGAGGAAAATGTTGAAATAACAAATGATGTTCTTGAATATATTATTTATTATTAGTACACGCAGATTTCAATAAATATTATAAATTTTACCTTTTTAAAGTTTATTGCCCACCTTATTATTATTTTTGTAAACACATGCATATTTATATAAGAGTTAAAGATCGTAAATACTAGTACATATACATGTATGTATACCTTGCTTCATTTGCAGTTATCAAGAATTGATGACATCTGTTCACCAACCCATTGCTCCTATGTTATTTATATTATTAATGTTATTTACTTTATTTTATTCAATTTTTCTTCTTATTTGCCATTATGTTCATTTATTCATCTATCCACCTATCTGTTCTTTTATCATTACATACATTTTTTCCTATTTTTGGTTACTTTCTTCTATACCTGACTAATGCCTTCTCTATTTCCTCAGTTAAACAGTTTTTCAAAATTGCCCTTCTCTTCACATACACAAATTAAAAAACAATAATAAAAAAAACCCAACTTGTACAGCTTTCTTCTGCTCTGTACTCAATAAATACCTATTTTTATTTATAAATTTATTTAATGAGACAGTTACCACATATAGATATGGAATTAACTTTAATCTTTGTATTATGTATACTAATTGCAATAGTACAAACTGTATCATGATTCACTTCTCTCACAGAGTACTCAGTATAGTGTTGAATTACCTTGTACACCTGGATTCACAAAAGTTACATATTATCCTAATACTTATAGTACAGATGAAGTATAAATGATTATTCTGTGAATGGACTGAAATATGATTACTATTATTATTGTTGCCTGTAGAATATTTATTATCTGCGATTTAATTATATTCCATCTTGAAATTGTTGGGATAGGATTTATATAGGCTATGCCTGTTATCCAATACCCTTTGATTTATATCAATAAAATGTTTGAAATGAAAATGAAAAAATCCATAAAATTAACGAACTTTTTCCAAACACAACAATATAAATATTTACCAAATACAAAATAACCAACAAATAAAGACTTTGAGCGGAGCTCTGAAAAACACGTTCTATCTCTTCAAGAAGAAAACAATAAGGCTCCCAAAACTTGGTTTCGGCGACTAAATAATAATAAGAAACGGACGGTGTAAAACAGTAAGTCCCCAAAACTTCTATAACTTTGTTTTGGGCGACTAACTAATAATAAGAAACTGGGCACAAACAATGAATCTCCGACCCTTCGTTGTCGGGGACTTAATAAGAGACGGTGTAAAAACAGCCTCTCGCAAAACTTGGACTTTGGACATACCAAGGTAATTTTTTACCATTACAAATTTAAATTTGTCCCTTGGGCCCCCTTACATACCAAATCTGTCCAGATAACTTCTTTTGACAACATCTAAGCTATATAATGGAATCATTTTTGCCAATTTTTATGAAGATTGAAAGAGAATGAAGGGGTTGGCACGGACTGAAAATGATAGTACCATTCCACGGTGCATGTTTACTTTTACAATGTGAAACTAACATCATTTTGTTTCGTCTGCTCGGACCACGTGTGCTCATTATGGAATGAGAAATTCTTGAAGTTCAATCGAAAACGTGGTCAAATAATCTTCCACATGCTCCGATTACAGTCATCTATAAACAATTATTATTATTCGTGCATCAACCAATAAACGTCCATATTGACGACGGTCTCTCCAAGAAAGAAAAGTATAATCCTATTTCCAAGAAAGAAAAGTATAAAAATATTTCCAGGAAAGAAAAGTATAAACCTATTTCTGCGGTTATATAAAGCTAAGTCCCGTAACATCATATCAACAATTTTTCTTGTTTTTAATACAATCGGAATTGAGCATTCCTAGCAGTTTAGTAAACACACTAGAATACAAAACATACAGTTAAAACAAAAAACCAAACAAACAAACAAAGAAAAAAAAGAAAAAAAAGAAAAAATACATAAATGGATGGGGAGGTAAGCTTTATGTGTTATGTTAATTGACATCCACATTCATCTCCTGTTTATAGCCAATTTTCTATTAAAATGAAAAGTGGAAAAGTAGATATCCAATCAATGCCGAGAAAAAACAGTCCGAAAACAAAGTTTCCGTATCAAGTCATTATCGTATAAATCACGCTTCCTGTGCTAAATGTGTTCGTACAAGACCTTTCCTTTTCATTAAGTGTCAAAACTCATAAAACAATTATAACGATGGACAATACAGATAAAGAAATGTATTGCCCCGTGACGTAACGAACACTTTCTACAGATAACAATTATGCATATAAATACTGATGACCGCAGCGGGATAGCTTTAATTAAAAACTTTGAGTTATATCTCGGCACGTGTTCATATTCAAACGAAAGTGATTATTTACCTGTTCGGTATTCAAATTTGTCCTTGTTCGGTTCCTTTTCATACAGAACCCATGCGGATGCATAAAATTAGCATTGGTAGTAAATATAACAATATTATACATCTTTTTATAATGTATTTGGTAATATGTATTTCTTTAGATTGAATATCGAACCCACTGCTAAATTCACACCCGTGAAGATTATAGTGGAAATTGGGGTTCGTTTGGGAGACATTTGTGTTTGCATTCCAACACAGTTATTATGAGTTAGTATGCTATGTTGATTTTTTGTGGCTGTTTGTGTGATAATATTTAATTGTTCATTATAAAACAATGTAAGGAATATTTTTGTATTTCTAATGTAACACTACTGCTTGTGTCATCACTTATTTATTTATGTTCTTTGAATGACCTTATGTTTCACATTATACGCCTGTTGTAAAGTTGTAAATGGAGGTAAATTTATCTAATTGTAACCAGGTCCAAATATTTTTTTTTCATATCTAGAATTGTCACTTGCAAGAGATATTTATATTTAAAATGTTTTCCATCTTATCGTCACCATATTCATTTTATATTCATAAACATATTCATGTTCGTGTTCTTGACGCTTGACTGACGACTCTTAACACTTTTCCCGCCAGCATGATTTTCTACTAATTAACCTACCTGTATTTTCATCTGACAGAATCACTCTGCAATTAAGACATAACACTGAAGGTTGCTTTATAGCACCTCCATATATATTTGCAGATTTGAGTTATTCTTATATATTAAATATTGCATATTTATAACGCGGTTTATTGTAAAATTGAATAATATATCATTTATAATCGTGATATTTAATTGGTTCAATACATATATATTTGCATTTAAAAACTGGTTGTTTATTTGCCCTATGGTAAAAAATACTCGGCGACATTTTGGAGGTTCCACCGATATTTCCAGTTCCAACTGCACACATTTGCCAATTTTATTCAACAATAATTTAGCTCAACGACGTCAACATATTATTTTCCGTTTGGCCTTCCTAGTAATTTTGGCTCCATGACTAAGATATCGGTGACGGATCGTCAGAAGCTATTTTGTCCATTTATGTGGGTAATACGAGTTATCCGAATTATTTATAATGTGGCAATAGTGAAATTATATTGAAAATTATGACATTGATAGGATTTGTTAGACTTATTTGTGAGTTTCGCACATGGCGATAGCATAGAGTAAGCTCGACAAGGACATTATTTATGTAATAGTGCTGTGTTAAAAATGATGCATCATTAATATATGTGATTACGACCGACGGGAATAGAGTCATAATTCACATTTTTGCGCAACCCGACATTTATAAATTTATCAACTCATCATGGTAGTTATTTGACATTTGAGTTTTCGATTTATTAGAAGCCTTATAGAAAAAACAGTGAACTTCCGCAATTATTCAGTGCTAGAGTACAGTGAAATATTTTATTTTGTACAAATTTGTTTTGTTATTTTTTTCGTATATGTATTTTATTATATTTTGATTAATTTGACCAGAATATTTAACTTGAGACTCTCATTTAATGTATATTTATGTATTTTGTAGTCTGCTGCATGCCAGAGTAAAAGTCACAGTGTACAGCACTACTTTCCTTCTTTTTATTAATTGACATATATTGACTGTGGTATTCATTACATAATCTCATACATTCCTGTTTTGCATATTTGAATCACTTGAGGTTATATATATATTGTATAATAATACATGAAAATGACCACGGGTGCAGATAAGTTTGATCTAAAACACACTGATACTGAATCCGACGAACATATATTGCGAGAAATTCGTGCCATTGAGCTTGACCTTAACAATTCTGCGCGTCCAGTTCAAGGCAGGTCCTCTCGAGTTCAGCACGATTCCATATCTGTTGAGGTACAAAAGCTTACGGAAGTTCTAAAAAAATTAGACGCTTTTGGTAAGCGAGTGGATTCAATGGATACGGAGATTAGGAAATTACAGGACCACAACAGTCGTACTCGTAATGATGACGGGCAGCGTGGGCGAGGGTATCAAGGACGCGAAGGTGGATTTCAGAGAGGTAGAGGTAAATACACACCTAGTGGTTCTAATGATAACCAGAGTGGAGATCAGTCAGTTCAAAGTGATCGACCTTTTAACTAAATCGGATCTCTAATGCGGGGCATATTGGGGACTCAAATAAAAGTACAGCCAGCCCCATTAAATGTAGTAATCTGTACAATAGGCTTATAGGTTGTGCAAATAAAGCAGATGTTTCGATTAACATATTTAAATGCAGAGCTCTTTTGGACAGCGGTTCAATGATTTCAAACATAGCCTGTTAAAACGGCTCAACCCTTCACCTATTATGAAAAGTTTAGAGGATTTTATATCAATTAGTGTAGCCAATGGTGATTCTTTACCGTACTTAGGTTATGTGGACGTCGATTTACATATCCCTTTTTTAAACGGGATGCCTTTTCCGGTTCCTATGTTAGTTGTTGCTGCAACGGAGTACAATAACAAGGTCCCATTAGTTTTGGGCATTTGTAGAGCCAGCGTAGTTGAAGGTCAGATTGTACCCAATGAGTGGGATGCAGCTTTATCCACTCATGCAAGTGACAATTCTATTCTTGTTCACTCAACCAACAAGAGGTCGATAACACTCATGCCCACTAAGACAGTTTCAGGTATGGTTGGCAACAATTCAGGTCAGGTGTTACAGTTGTTACTGAGAATAGAGATTCTCAATTTTTAGATCAGGTTATGATTTGTCCTAGGGTTGTAGAACTTCGTAAGGAAGGTAAATGTAGGATTCCGGTCGATTATGTAATATGACCGCTAGGGTTGTAAAGATTAAACCTAAGTCTGTTCTGTGTGGTATTAGTTAAGCAAAAGTTGTGCGACACGTCGATCCGTTTGACGCGAATCAACCAAAACATTGTCAAGATTTCCCTACCGGAAGTTCGGAAAAATAGACGAGTCGGTCTCTGATGAAATCAAATTAAAACTAAGGGAGCTTATTACGAGGTGGAAGTCGGTATTTTGGACCGGTCTAAAGGATCTTGGTTACACTACTTTAGTGGAGCATGAAATTTAGCTCAGCGATGATACGCCATTTAGGGAACCTTATCGCCATATTCCTTCGGCTATGTATGACGAGGTACGTGAACATCTTAGAGACATGTTAGAGTCAGGTGTTATTCGCGAGTCAGTCAGTAAGTCCGTTTTCTAGTAATGTCTACGGTTCTGTATGGATTTCGTCGTTTAAACCGTAGAACTATACGTGATCAATATCCTACTCCACGCATCGACCAAACCTCGATTGTCTGGCAGGAGCGAAATTCTTTTCAAAAATCGACTTAAGATCGGCCTACTGGCAATGTGGAATCAAGACATCAGACAAATATAAGACAGCCTTTTCTGTCGCACCTTTCGGTTTTTTTTTAATTTTAATGCAATAGATTAGCGTGCTTTCAAAGATTGATGGAGAAATGCATGGAAGAGATGTACTTACGGGTGTATTTCGTCGCTTAAAAGAGAACGGATTGAAGCTGAAGGGTACCAAATGTGATTTTTTTCGTACGTAGGTAAAATATTTGGGATTTTTAGTGTCTGAGAACGGTATAAAACCAGACAGTGAGAAGATTGAAATAATCAAAATTGGCCTCGATTAAAAATGTCAAAGATATGAAAAAGTTTTTGGGTTCCACTTCATTTTTCAGAAAATTTGTCAAGGACTACGGAAAAATAGCCAAGCCCTTGAACGATCTTCTGATCGGACAATGCACAAATAAGAAAGGTAAAACAGGGTCGAAGGTTAAACAAACAGGGGATCCATGGAAGTGGACAAACGTGGAACAACAGGCACGCGCTATTTATCGTAGAAAAGCTTACCAATCCTCCCATTTTAGCGTATGCCGATTATTCTCTTCCGTTTGTGGTTCATATCGATGCAAGTGGTAATTGGCTAATGGGCGATTTTGTATCAGCATCAAGATGGCAAAGACCGTGTAATTGCTTATGCGAGTCGGGTTCTTCGCAGTTCAGAGAAGCTTTATCCAGCACATAAACAAGAAGTTCTGGCTTTAAAGTGGACTGTCACCGATAAGTTTAATGATTATCTTATGGGTAGCCACTTTGAAGTCAGAACTGACAATAATCCGCTAACTTATGTGTTAGGAAAGGCTAAACTGGACGTTACATCGCAGGGTTGGATGGCTTCATTGGCTGATTATGACTTTACGATTACATACAGATCAGGCAAGGCTAATGTTGATGCTGATATTCTATCTAGGATATACTCAGATTCTCATTGTACATGTCGTTAAGGCGTTATGCACTGCTATGATTGTACCGGGGTCGGGGCAGATCGATTGTCTGTTATTAGCTCAGACTACTGATCCTGTTAACATGTCCTCAGTTTTGAACCCTTCCTTTAGTGACATCAGATGGGTTGATGAGCAAAGGTCGGATACATGTACTTCGGGTGATGGATATCTTATCCTTAGGTCAAAAGCCATCAAGACGAAGGCTTGCTCATCTACCAAAAGAGGTTCGACGGGTATTAAATGAGTGGAAAAAGTTAGCATTAAAATGGTGTTCTGTATTAGTCTTGTCAATTGCACGGGGAAAAGGTCCAACAGTTCGTTCTACCGCAGGTGTATCGTGATATCGCTTTAGTAGGGTTACATGATGATGTTAGGCATCAAGGACGCGATAGAACTCTTTATCTGATTAAATCTAGATTCTATTGGCCAGGTATGGATAAGGATGTTGAGGCAAAGGTGAAAAATTGTTCGAACTGTATTTTGAGGAAGTCGAAAGACAAAAGGTCAGCTACCATGGTTAGTATTGAGTCTACTCAGCCGTTAGAGTTGTTGTGTCTTGATTTTTTAGAAACGAGAAATGTCAAAAGGGGGCTTTGAGAATATTTTAGTATTGACGGATCATTTCACTCGTTTTGCGCTAGCTATCCCGACGAAAAATCAGTCAGCGTATACTACCGCCAAGTGTTTATGGGAAAATTCATCCAGTACTATTCTTTTCCCGCACGTTTACACAGTGACCAAGGTCGTAACTTTGAGTCGAAAGTTATACAGGACCTGTGTAAACTAGCCGGAATTGTGAAATCTCGTACGACACCATATCACCCGCAAGGTAACGGCGAGACAGAAAGTTTTAATCAGACGCTTCTAAGTATGCTGGGAACGTTGAACGACGACCAGAAATCGGCTTGGCGTAGCTATGTAATGCCGTTAGTTCATGCGTATAGCGCTACGAGACACGGGTGCACTGGTTATAGTTCACACTTTTTGATGTTCTGGTGGCATCTACGGTTAGCTATAGATGCATTCTTTGAAACGCAAACGGATGAGTTGTCCAATCGGTCCCTTGACGAATATGTGGAAAAACTAGCAAATCGTCTCGAATTCGCTTATAAAACGGCTGCACGTGCGTCAGAGAGAGCGAGTAGACGCCATATATAAGGTATGATTTGAAAGTGCGGAGCTCGGTTTTATGTCTAGGCGACCGCGTGTTAATGAAAAATTTCGGAATACGTGGCAAACATAAACTTGCAAATAAATGGAATCGGTGTCCGTTTATTATTCAGTCTCAACCAGATCCAGGTATACCGGTTTATGTGATCAAACGCGAGCACGGTTCTAGACAAACAAAGACGGTACATAAAAACTTACTTTTTCCTATCGGTTCACTCCCATTACAAGACGCCGATTTATCGTGATCACGTCTTCGGAGGTCGTCGATGGCCAGAAAACAGGCGATCGAATCCGTAACTAATCAATTTCCGGAATAGTTCAGTGACTCCGAAAAAGATGAGCTGTATTTGGTACCGTCAAAGCGCGTTTAGGTGTTGCCCTGAATCCTTTAGCTTCTTCGTTTGATCCCGGGTATATTCAAGCGCCAGAAGAAAATATTTCACAAGCCGGATCGGACAATAATCAATCGTCGGTTGACGAATCGAATTTATCTGATAATACTCCTGTGGTACCCCTTTCTGGAGGTCGGTTGAATGCTGACTATAGTTTAGGGTTGTGGATGTTACAGATGTAAATTCAGTGGATTCAAGTGTTCATAAAGATAGGAATAGTATTTTATCAGGTAATCGGGTATTTTTAGACCAGAGCCCTGTAGTTCGTAGAAGTAATAGAGCTTCAAAACCTCCCGATCGCTTTGGTGATTTTGTTTATTATTAGTTAGTTTTATTCTATGATTGTGCTTCAATTGAGTAGCGCGGCATTGCCACCTATCTCAATTGTCTACTGTAATTGGATATGATATATTATTTTTGCTGTTTTATTATTTTGGTTGATGATGAATTCTCTCGTGTATTGCACTAGTAGAGGAAGATGTCTTTTGGGTTTGGAATGTGCTGATGTAAAAGTGTTTCCGGGTTGTAAAGTTTTTAATCTGTTTGAGTGAAACATCGACTGTTGTCGGTTGAGGGAACAAAAATAGTGTATTTTGTTTGTGCATCTCTGATATTTGTAAACGTTCTGAAAATAGGCGTCCACTATATGAAGAGTCTTTTCTTGATATGGAGTGTACGGAGGAGTTGATTGTTGACAGTTACATTCAGAAATTATATCAGTCTGTATTTGCCACAATTCGTACTTATAATTTTGAATGTGGAATAATCATAGGTTAACTGCGGGAAAAACTACCTATCTCCAATACAGTTCCCAATATGCTGCCATGCAAGACAGACTGAACTCCATTCTGGTGGTTGTTAACCAAAGAATAACCGCATTAAAGAGTGCAAATGGGTTTTCAACACCATTTTTCCATAGCTTCATAAATTAGAGCTGTGCTAATGGCAAAATACGTTATAAACATGGCAAATTGGTGGATGGTGTGCACCCGTTAGACGACATCGGATTAAAATGGCGTGACCATTTACAGAGGTTATCAGAAAGAATGAGTTAAAAATCATGATTTGACTTACCATGTATTGTTATTAGTGAATATATTTATGCATCACTTTCGTTTCCTTGATATTTGTTTTTTACCGTCTTGTGTCATGTATAGCGCGGCATTGCCACGTGTAATACGACAAAGATTTAAATTTTAAATCGAGGACGAAGTTTGTCCAGTGGGGTGACTGTGTCACCGGGAACACGGAAGGTTGCTTTATAGCACCTCCATATATATTTGCAAGTTTGAATTATTCTTATATATATTAAATATTGCATATTTATAACGCGGTTTATTGTAAAATTGAATAATGTATCATTTATAATCGAGATATTTAATTGGTTCAATACATATATATTTGCAGTTAAAAACTGGTTGTTTATTTGCCCTATGGTATAAAATACCCAGCGACATTAACTTTTTTTCTGCTACAATGTCTCAATAAGTTTGACAGATGCAAACGTGTTGTTATTGTGGAATATAAAATTATCTACGTACCTACCGTACTTTCAAAATGTTTTTTAATTTTTTTTTAGATTTAGTAGTTGATTTGCCTAAAGTTCCTCTCTTATATTAAATTAAATACCCTTAAGGAAAGTATCACTGTACCTGAAAGCAAAGGGCTTAAGTGTAAACTGATTTTTATATATATAACTAAAACGTAACCTTTATTCCTGCGTAAAAATCTTTACTCGTGCTGGATGGGCCTGGTCTACCATCAAGGCTATTCTTTGCTCGTACTACACACTTAAGCTTTAAACAAATAAAAATGTTTCATTTAAATTATTTTGACAGCAAACCGATTAAATTAGAAGATGCAATCACAACAACAAAATCAAAGGGCAAATTACAAGGCAATTGCATAGAGACAAAAATTAAATAAAACAAGCAGCACATATTAAATATAGATCAAATTAATAACCTTAATGAATATTTACTAATGGTGATGTCAAATCTGTCGGAAATAGTCTTTCAGTACGCCACAATTTGCACAGGAAATTACTGAAGGGAGAGCAAATCAGGTATATACTTCAATTAGCGGGTTATATAGAAATACAACTTCACAGCAGGGAAAAGTTTAATCTTTTCACTTATCGAATAATTTAGAACTAACTTATTGAAAATCTGAAGACATAGTTTAGCACACGGAAAATGCATTATACTGTCGAATCCAAATCTTATTGCAATAAACGCAAACGATGTGACATAATCCAAATAGCTACAATTAAATGATAGTGCAATGTGTTTAGTCTTTTGCATTGGTAAAAGATATGCGATGCTATAGTTAAAAACAGATAAGCGTCCTCCCTCGCGCATGTCAATTATTAAAACTTATCAAGCCACAGTTTATAAACTAACGTACGTTTTTGTTGAGCCGCTGTAATGTTGTTTCTGACAATCGAAGGCTTTCGAGTCTGTCGCTAGTGTTAACGTATGTAATTCCATTAGCGCCATCTACTACCCATGTAACTTGATAGACAGGATATTCTAGCTGGCTCGATATACCAAAAAAACATTCGAACTCTAACGTGTCCCTTCTTCTTTTTCCATTCCATCTAAGACGGTATTTGATTATTGGCTCCGGAGGACTTCGCACTGGTGGTTCATCTGCACAGTCACAGAATTATAAATATTAATTAATAATCCGTAGTTTTT
Source organism: Limnoperna fortunei (assembly GCA_944474755.1). Classification (NCBI taxonomy): domain Eukaryota; kingdom Metazoa; phylum Mollusca; class Bivalvia; order Mytilida; family Modiolidae; genus Limnoperna; species Limnoperna fortunei. Next base: position 12,732,258 of record OX104115.1, on the reverse strand, counting down.
CCTGATCTTATGTTGTCCGATTACATTGACACATTGACATGTGTACCAAGTGCATGTGGTGAAGACAAACATAATAGAACCAACTGATACCGAAATATTTACATTTTCACGCTAGACATCTTCAACGTGATATATATTGACAGAGAGCAAATAAAGTCTAGTTTATTATAAAACGTGAACACTTGTGTCGATTATCTATACGGTTTTTGAATAATTTTAAAACGGAGGATTTGTGGAAGGATTCAAGTAGAGAAAATGATCCAGTCAATACTTATTGCAAAAGAATATGAAATACAACTAGACAAAGCTGATCTAGCGATCACTGATACCACCGCTTTTGTAACAATTTCTAACGTTTTTCGCGGACTGCGACCTTCAAATTTGACGGATTTCCCCCCAAAATCGATAGCCATCTTACCAACCTGATACGTCCGGAAACAACTTTTTTGTACAATTTCTAACGTTTTTCGTGGACTGCGACCTTACAATTTGACAGATTTCTCCCTAAATCGATATGCTTCTTATCAACCTGGCCCCGATTTCTCGAAAAATACTTAAGTCAAAACTAAGACTTAAGTCTGAATTTTAACTTAAGTTTGAGAAATCTCAGAAATGAGCATTTCTGGAAAAAAACTCAGTTTAAACTTCGTCTCAAATTCGCCAAAAACTTAAGTTACCACCCCACTAGACTTAAGTCTGAAATTCTGTCAATAAAGATGGCGATCAATAACAGAAGACAGCGTCGCCGGCGTAGACATCGTCAAAGAATAGCTCAAAACAGATTGCTGGATCGAGAAAATCCATTAGAAACAATGCCCGAGTCGGAGATTTTCAAACGGTTTCGGTTCCGTCCAGATACAATAATGAACATTGTGAACTTGCTGAATCCATATTTGACTCGTCCAATTTGTAGAAGCAATTCCTTAACTCCTCTTCTCCAAGTTCTTGTAATCCTGAGATTTTTGGCAACGGGAGGTTTTTATTCCTTAGTTTCTGATACTTTCTCATTTATTTCGGCCGTGTCTGTCTGCAGAGCTGTAAAGGATGTTTGTAGACAACTATGTCAAATATCACGACGATTTGTGAAGATGCCAACGGGAGATGCTGCCGAGTCTATGAAAACGCAGTTTTATTTAATAGCAGGTACACTTTGTTTACTAAATCAAAAACGGAAACGATAATTTTAAGGGAAATAACTTGTTTTAAGGGAGTGACTAAACAGAGGAAGGGTGGAAAAACCGAAGGTTTTTGGTATATTTTACCACATAACTTTTAAATAACACCACATATTGATGCAATTAAAAATGATTCTGAAGGGTAAAATATTATACACATTGAATATAAATTATTAAATTTTTTGATTTAAATTATTTAAAACTTGACAGGAGGGTTATTGTTATTTTGTACAGTTTAATACAATTTTGTTCAATTTGGTACCAAATGTTGTTCAACTTGTGGAACTCAATCAAAAGTAGATAATATTTGCAACTTCTAAATTTTACAGCAAATTTATTGATATATACCTTAATTTTATTTTAAAAGGGGAAACCTGTTAAATGATGACCAGAACGGTGGTTCTTTGGAATATAACATGAAGTGCAACTTTGAACTCAAATTGTTAAAACATGCAAACTGTAAATTGAAAAATTATTCCTCTGTATAATATAACTAAATTAAAAGCAATCACCATCTTTATAATTTTAAATAAATGATAAAACACTAAAACCTACATATACAAAAAGATATTTAAAAGTTAACAAAATCTTTTACTGAAGTTATTTTTTTAATTAATTTAAAAGGTTGTATCGTCATTGTCTATTAAAAAATAAATAAACCTTCAGACTTCAACAATTTTCTGTTAATTTTATATTGCAATCCTCTCCCCACTTCTCAACATTTGTTCAATTAAAATAACAGGTTTCCCAAACGTACTTGGCTGCGTTGATGGAACGTACATTAGGATTCAGTGTCCAAAAGAAAATGAAGCTGAATTTTTTAACAGAAAAGGTTACCATTCTCTTAATGTACAGGTACTTGTTACATGTATTAGGAATTCGTTTGAAAAATGCATTTTCTAGACGAATGATAGAGTGCCTTCACTCTATGTGGATGAACACATGTTTTAGTATCATTTTTTCCTACGTTGTAAAACAAACTCTATTAGAAAGGAATTGTTCTTGAATATAAATGATCTTAAACCAACTTTTGTGCAAGATCAACCACGTGATAAGTTGAGGTTTATTCTTACTCCTAAACCTGAACTTTTGACACATCAAGGAGACTTTTTAAAGCAATTTGTCATTTTGCGAAGCTAGGATCCTCGCTGGTCAGAAAGTCAATACATATTGTGTATCTTGGTTTGATGTTTTGTATACATGTCATTTGAATTGTATTTGCTTGACCTTTAAGTGTGTATTTTGCCAATAAAAATATTATTATTATTTTTTTAAAATACACAAGATCTACGTTTTAGTTAACCTCTGCTATCAGGCTGCCTGTATTATTATTGATAAAATTATGATAGCCTTATTATAGGAAATTTGCAAGATAACCCCCTCCCCCCACGAAAAAACAAAAAAGAAAGAAAACAAAAAACAATGAGTGCACACGGGTGCTTAAGACGAGTAAGCAGTGTCTTTACGACACCCATCAAGTTACTCATTTTCAGGTCCAAAAAAGTATGAATCACCATTTTATTATTGCAGATGGTATGTGATGCAAAATATAGAATTGTGAATTGTGTCGCCAAGTGGCCGGGTAGTGTACACGACAGCAGGATTTTCCGTGACAGTCACATTTCAGTTTCATTTGAAAATGGTATTTATTGGTGCAATTAAAACAAGTCAAAATATATTTTTCTTTATCAATCATTAGCGTATTGTTGTTAATTATTTCAATCATCTGCAAGTATGTACTAACAAGATACATGTATAAGAATTCATTCGAGAAGAAAAGTGGATGAGGTCAGTTTTCAGTCTCTAACACGCTTTCATCAGTTTTGTTTCAAGTTTGTGGAATTTTTCACTTTGGTAGATCCTTTCGTTCCTTTCGTTTTTGATACATTTCATTTTTTTTCTTATAGAGTTATGGGGCTTTGTAAAAAAGGGGGGGCTGGGTTCAGTTTTTATACACGAATTTAAACAAGCTTTCAATTCTTGAAATTTAATAGCATTGTTTATATTCATAGATGTGATATGTCTAATCAGTGCAGATAGAATTATGCATCCAGGAATTAGCTCTTGTTGTTCTTATATTCAGATGGGCGTATCATGCACTCATGGCACAGCTGTTTATTTTTCAAACCAATCATGATTTTTTTAGGAATACATAAAGGACTTTTGTTGGGAGATTCAGGCTACCCATGCAAGCCATACCTGATGACTCCATTCTCCTTGCCATCTAATCCAGCAGAGGAAAAGTATAATAAATCGCATGCAAAAACCAGAGTTATAATCGAACAGACCTTTGGTATTTTAAAAAGGAGATTTGCATGCCTTCACAGTGGACTTAGAACATTACCAGAAAAAGCATGTGACATTACTTTAGGTTGTGCGGTTTTGCACAATATAGGGATAGAGCGAAATGATATTTTAGATATTGATGAAGACTATATTAATGTTGGTGATGTGGACTTTAATGTCAGAGATGATTGGACTGGATCCTATATCAGGCAATATATATGCCAATCATTTTTCTCCAAATAGAATGTTGGTCATGTTGAGTAAAAAATGAACAATTTATACAACAACTATTTTTATGTTGTAGTAAACAAATTTTAAAAATAAAGATATTCTATTTATAAAATAAAAGCAATAATTACAGATAAAAATTACACTATTTCTGTTCAGTTCTCAGTTTGTAACAACTGTTGCTCCCTTTTAAGTTTTTCAAGTTTTAATTCCAGGTACAATGTTTTAGTTTTATAAAATTCAGTTTCTTGTTTCAGCTTAATTGTTTCTTGCACATATTTGTCTCTCTCTGCACGAAGTGTTAAAATTTCCTCCTCCTCCATTGTTTTTCTTCGTTTTGTTGTTTTTGTAGTACATGTTGAGAAGGGGAGATCAATGGTGCTGGAACTATTTCCCACAGCCATGTGGTTTACACGAATGTCATAAACCCTTGTGGCTACAAAATAAAAATATCAGTGGAGTGCATATCAAATATAATATCAACACATAACAGAGTTTGTTTTAATTATTTATATATAATAATAGTGTGTTGTTGAAAATTATAGCTTATCTCTGTATAAGGCTTATGCACTGGGCAAATTTAAATCTGCACAGAACATTTCCCTGTTCCAATCTACAAGAGCTATATAAATTTGTATATTTAATAACCTGCATCCAATCAATGAGGTATACAGTTCCATATAAATATTTTATTAACTGAAGTCTGAATGATGTTGTGAACAGAAGTTAACTTCTGTGATGCAGTAACTTGCACAGATGAATAATTATCAAATTCCTTGCTTCTTTGGAAAAAAAATGGTAGCAGAGAATTCAATTCAAGAATTGTATTTGCAGGAACATTTACTAACTGTTAAAATTAGTATATATTGGTTCAAGTGTGTCAACAGTTTGAAATAATTATATGTCACTTTAATACATACCATTTATATTTGCACATTTTTCAGGAAATGACAAGCCAACTGGTTCCTCTACTCTACTGAAAGCTTCAAACACAAGAACAAGACATTAATAAAAATAGAATATTAAAATAAGAATAGAATATAAATATCAATGTTATATTAAAAAACAGATAAACTGACATAAAAAAATATTTTTTTATTATCTGACCATATATGGAGTTAGCATGTGCCATCAAGATAAATCCCTGTGATATTTGAGAAGATTATTTATGGACATTTTCCTCATTTACTTATTTCTACATTGTCATCAATTCTTATTTGCTCAGACTATTATAAAAAATTATGGGAGTCTTTGTGGTATAACTATGAATGATTTCCCAATTCTGTGAGGAAGCTATTTAAAAATATAATTTATAAGGTAAGGTTTCTTTCACTTGTTAACAGCATGTATGTGTTATTGACTAAAACAGTTGGCTCACTGTAACCGCTACTTAAGGGATAAGAGGGGGAGGGGGCAATATATTGGTTCTTTTTAATTATGTCTTCAAATGAGATTATTGATTCTTAAAATACGATATTAAATCACAGAACAATGCATAATGCTTTAGCATGGTGTCTTTTAACACAGACAACAATTTAAGTAAGTATCCACAACTACTGGTTAACTTTTACAAGTTTAGATTCCATTCAATCCCTCTGCTGAATACAAATAATGCCTGTCCTTTTGATCTAAGAGTATTGACTGCTTGGTTTTTTTTTTTTTGGTTTCTCATATTTGAACAAGTGGTTCTGCAGAAATCAAAAATTGAAAACAAACAAATACATGTACAGATGTAACAGACATGTGATAAAAAAGTAGAAAAGTACTAAGTATCCTAAATTTACCTCTCTGCTTGATGTTAGCATACTGTTTCTTAACTTCATCCACTGATCTCTGTACAGTGTCTGATTTGCTGAAAAGTTTGAAATAGCACATTAAAAATGTAAGTTATTTCTTTTACTCATGACATTTAAAATCATGCAATTATGCGACTTCGAACAGAATGTAAACATTCATCACAGAGTAAATGAGATAAATAAAAATGAACTATAACACATTTTTCATTTAATAAACATAAGAAAAAAATAATAATATATTCTATGGCTAGTTGACACTTTATTTCATGAAAAATATAGTTTAGAAGCAGTGAAAATATGACACAGGTTATGTGTGAGCTAAGAATTGAGTGTTAAAGTACTACAAGGGGTTTAATTTTTAAATAGATTGATTGATTGTTGTTTAACGTCCAGCAAGCATTTTTTTAAAATAGATTATAGTACTATAAGTAAGCAAGTATAACAATAGGACCCTTATAGACTATAGTCAGGTTACTTCTAATATGAATTTCATAATACCTTTTTCTGATTTCTTCATTTTGTTTTGAACGCGTTTTTGCCTCCCCAGCCATTTTTTTATACAATCGGGCACATTTTTAAGTTGAGAAGCACTTTCAAGAACATCTGATAAGACTTTTAGACAAAAAAAACCTTATTTTATTAACACCCGAGTCCGGCAATTCCGCCAGTCCGGTAAACATGCCCACTTTCACTTTCCGTAACGTTATTTTCCCTATCAATTGTAAAATTCGTCTGCAGTTTACTAAATTGCAATGTCTTCTTATTACATTGCAATTACCTCATGTTGCACAAAATATTCTAAATGCCAAATAAAACCCTACAACAAGCCAAGTTAAGAGCACTGAGATTTTAAATGTCAAGATTTAAAATTAAACAAAATTCTTACGAATTCAGAATAGTTGCGATCTCTGCCCATGCCGCTTCCTTCAATTTTCCTCCTTTCACTGCTCCACACTCCTTGAATTTAGAAAATATACGATCTTCACGCTTTTGGACTTCTTCTTCTTCGACTAGTAAAAGGCGTTCTTTCTCTGCCCGATTCGGCCTTCGTTAACTCTTTTCCGTCATTGTAAACGTGAGCAGACGAATATTTACATTGACAACGGAAGTAGGGAATTTTACAGCAGTAAAAGAAAATAGAAAATCTCAAACTCAGCTGAGTTTTATCTGCGTTTGCTTCAAGAAATCGAACTTAAGATAAATCTCAGCTAAGTAAATTTGGAGAATTTGAGATAAAACTTAAGTTTTGACTTAAGTATTTTTCGAGAAATCGGGACCTGATGCATAACAAATATCCCAGTTTCATTCAAATCAGATGGAAACTTTTTGAGTTATTGTCCGGAAATAACTTTTTTGTACAAATTTCTGACGTTTTTCGTGGACTGCGACCTTGACATTTGACGGATTTCCCCCCAAAATCGACAGGCTTCTGTCTAACCTGATATATAATAATATCCCAAAGTTTTATTCAAATTGGATGCAAACTTCTTGAGTTATTGTCCGGAAACAACTTTTTTTGTTAAAAGTTCTAACGTTTTTCATGGACTGCGACCTTGGAATTTGACGGATTTCCTTTAAAATCGACAGGCTTCTTACCAACCTGATTTATAACAATATCCCAAAGATTCATTCAAATCGGATGTAAACTTTTTGTATTATCATCCGGAAATCAAATGTGGACGGAGGGACGGACATGAGGACCACTATATACCCCCAACTCTGTCGAGCAGGGGTATAAAAAGTTACAGTGCGGACACATATGAACTTCATCATAACAATAGATGAATCTATATTATATGCCAGCTGTATGTTTTTCTGTTCGTTTTGTCGTCACTATATAGCGAACGCATTCGGACAGACAAGACAAAACATTCTTAATGTTGCTTATGTATGACTAAATACAAAATGTTTTCATGCTGAACAGTGTTTTGTCTAAAAGACAAACGCAGATTATGCAGAGAAACAAAAATACGTAAAAAATGCAGAAATACGTAACTCGACAGAAATAACACAACACTAATGAACAAACGTTTGGACATAACAACGTTACGATTGATCCAGTAATCAAGACGTTGTTGGCATGTCTTATTCTTGATTTGGTATTATGCTATCAGGTACAAAACTTAAGATTTAAAACGCATCACTTTGACAATCAGTCACCGGTCACCGGTCACAAATCACGGGGCAATCCGTCAGCGCTCAGTTAAAAACAAGTCTTAAACTAGTCTAAAGTTATGAATGATATAAATATTAAAAATGAGGATTTAGAATCATTGCATCTGTGACGAAATATAAACACAAGATGTCAACACGTAAAGAAAATGATGATCCTAAAACATATGATAACCCAATCACATAGTGTCATTCTATAAAAAAAGAAAAATAAATAAAACCACACACACAATGACGTCAAATAAAATTTGATCATATGTGCGAAGTTCTACCTCCTGTTTTTGTCTTTTAAAAATGTATAAAATTTTATAAATTTTATATATATTAAAAAAGCACAAAAACAAAATGGCGAAGGCTTAATCATAAACAGTTATTTGTTTCACTCTGCTCTTTCGTGTTCGCATTATTTGTATGCTCGTTCGTTTGAAGTTTGTTTAACTCCATTTTCAAAAGTTATAGAAACGAGTTTTTATTTGGGAAGAACTAGATTACGCGCTCAAAACCCCCTACCTTTAACAGGAAAACTGCAAATCTTTGAAAATTTAGGTATAAGTCGCAGGAAAGCAAAAACAGATAACCTCAGTGGTGACACGCATGTGATCAATAATAGATTACTGCTACCTTAAATACTTTGCAGTAGAGGTCGAGATGTTTTCATTATTAAAGCTTAAAAGTAAAATTTGTCACGGTTTGGTCAAAGTTTTACACATGGCCTAAGAATCCGTGGGAATTATTACTAAATAAGATTTGACAATATGTAACTCGACGGGTGTCTAATTAGAGGCAGGCACTGCTTACTGATCCGGAGCACCTGAGTTCACCCATGGTTTTTATTGGGTTCGGGTTACTCGCTTTCTGTGTTTTATGTGTTTGGTTTTTGTGTTGTGTTAATCTATATCCAGATTTGTAACTGTCCCTTGACTTTTGTCTCTTGTTGTTCGGTAGGTTTTCTTTGCTATTTTCTTATGACGAAAATATAAATACATCTATTATTTTTTCTATTCGCCATTTCTTTCAATCACAATAATTAACAAGAATAAAATCAAAAATAAAGAATGAATATGTGTGAATAGGGTTTAACGCCATTTTCAGCAATATAATGACGTCTAGTTTTTATTGCGGGTACCCGGAGAAAAGCCTCGATTTTCTTTAGTAAAACTGGCAATTTTTGTCAATTGGACAATTAAGATTGGAGCGCACCCTGCCCGCAGTGAGATTGAAACCCGCAACGTCAGTGTTGACAGACTATATGATCAGTCGGAGACGAACTACGATAATCACTCGGCCTCTGAGGCCCCGATACTTCTGAGTTGAAGATGCAAGATGAAAATCATTTCTGATTTTTGCATTTTTGCTGTCACAAATTAAAATCCCAATGCAAAATACATTTAATTTTGTAAACGCTCCTTTGTTACTAAAATATGAAATTGAAGATGTCGCGATCAGCTTAAAAAATGATCATGTGCCTATCTCCACTGAAGCTGCGGATTTAGGTGTGCACGACTAACTTAATTTGACAAAGATTGTCGGTTTTCACATGGTACTCCAGCTTCCCAATAAAAACTTGACGCCATGAAAAAGACGAAATGGTGTTGTACAACCAACCAATTAAACAATACAGAGTAATTGTAAGTGCTATTTGTACTACTTGTATTGCATATCAAACAAACAGAATCCCTTTATATTTTACAATATTTTCAACTTCGATCCTTTAACAGTTCTACAATTATTTGTGCTTAACAGTTTTTTATGATTTAAAAAGTGTCATTAAATAAAGATAAACATGCACGTAAAATAACAGGAAACATTATCTACAAAAATCGTTTAAGACAATAAAATTACTTCCGGAAAATTAAAAGAAATATTGAATCCCCATTAAGTGCGGATGTATTTTCTACGTATAATTGTTCTTTATTGTGGAGAAAGTGTTAGGTATATTTAGTTTTAAAGAATTAACAAATTGAATGTACACTTTAGAATTAGAATGACGTTATTATATAAGGTTGAAATAAAACCATATATAAAAAAACATATTTAATTAACCTGTTCTTTTTAAATGCATCGAAAAACGATGTCTGTCGATGATGATACATGTGAAATAAATCTGTTACTAACAGTGGGAGACGAATCTGGTTGGTTACTATTTACGATGAAAATAAATAGCCATAGAAAACAAATAGTTTTAGGTATAACAGTAGTAGGTATCATTATGTGTACCCTACAGGTGAAGGACTACCATTGTTTTTCAACTCTTTGGCTATATTGAATTTAACGATTTCGACGTTTCCTAGACAATCTACCTTTATTTCAAATAAAGTTACAATTCTGTCCGTCCATAACATTATGCAACGGGTCAGCATTATGTCCAAATTTCTCCCTATGCTACATGCATTATGAACGAACGCTCAGCCGGACGTTCATATGTTCTAAAAATCTATTCCATGTTCAATTTCAGTCCAAAACTACTGCATGTCCCTAAATGACACATTTTTGTGTTCAATTAAAACCATTAAAACAGTTTCTCAATTTTCTTAAAATATTCAGATTTCCGAAACTGCCAAATTTCTTTTGGTAGCATGAACGGTTAAACAATATATTTGGCATTGGCAACAGTGAACCAGTCTGTTGAATAGTACTACTTTTACGTACAACCTCTGGACTGGTTTCCGGTATTTAGTGGTATTACACCTACATCAAGTACCAATGTTTTGTTCTGATTGGATCAATAGTGGTTAGATTTGAAAATATGTTGTCTGTAAGCGTGGCACTTTTCAAAGGCGTTACCCACTGTTGTCTGCGGTCAGACTTTCCATATTATGATCTGACAACCCCCTTCCTAGAGGGCACATCTCATCCGCCACCTGGGGCCGCGCTAAACAGCTCTGTGAGTCGAGCACTGTAAACCCCACAGTCCCAGTAAAATCATAGAGTATAATGTATACGTAAAAAACCAAACCGATAATCGCATATAATTAAATGACGGATCCTGGATCGGACTGATTAGACCGATTGAACTGACCGCTTACGGTTACCAAGGTAATAAAAGATTCACGATTTTGGATGGATGTATTCGTCAACAATCAGTAATCGGTCAGCGCTCCAAAATCCGTTAGTAAGCAGTTATCAACCAGTCAGTGTTGCGTTGGCGAGTGAAAGTACTTTAGCAAAACGACATATTTAATATTTTCAACCACCACAATAGCTACTATAACCGGAGAATTTCGTGCTGTTACTGAATAAAAACAATAAAAATATAACTGTTTAAATTTTAACAGAAACATTGTTGAAACATTACTCAAAGGATTATATATGTATGCTTAAACACTATATTGTAAGTTTCATCCATAAAAAAACTGGAAAAAACATCATTAACACGCCTTAATACGTTTGAATTACATGGGTAATGATGCTACAACACGCCAATATATTGCAAGATAATAGGACAAGTTATATGAATACGTTTTTAAAATAGGCATAACGTGACTAGGCAGTTAGTACAAAATGTAGAAAATATATACATACCATTTTCTCCAGAACCTATTAAAATAGATGAAAGTCTTCTGAAACAGCATTTCGAAAGAAAAACATTTCATACATTTTAAACAATGATTATATAGCTTAATGTTAAGGTATTTGTGCACTAAACGGTCTTGCAGCTTTATCTTGGCATTGTTAGTATCATGAATAATAATTATAATTAATGTACAGGAGTTTTAAGAATATATTTATCGAATCACATATATCCTAAATAGTCTAAATGTATAATTCTTGATGTTGAAACAGATTATGAAATTATTTTTGGTCACTTTGAATTTTGATCTGGAGCGTTCTAGAATGAGCGGGAAGCGAGGTGCGATTGGGAGAACCCTCTCTACGGTGCATGTGCATTCAATTCTTCACTAAATAGGGTAGAAGACTGACGCAGCTGATAGTTTTGGGGTCATTTGACATTCATCTTCTAGCCGTCAGACTCGAACTCAAGGATTCTATAAGAGATCACGAGGGCAAACGCTTGTGTATTGGCAGGCACATTATGCTCGAATTCGGCGCGGATCTGAATATCTAAAGTCGACTCTTTCAATCGATGACTCACGTCGATGACGAACAGCGGGTACAGGTCGATGAAGACAGATCGGTAATGTAACATTACTGATGAGGCGTTCCATGTTATAGTAATTTTTCCGGAACTCGGCGGCGCTCCTATAGACTCTAGCGATCATGTTTTGGGTGAAACCTGCATTGAACTCGACGGCTGCGTAGCGGTCGGCATTGGGGGGTCGTAGATATTTCGCAAGCGGCAGTTATCGAACACTTGCGCTTGTTCTGGATGGTCTTGTATAAACGAATGCATTTTCTCCTGATCGGAGGGATTGACGTAAGGAACGAACCAAGAGATCTTACTCAGGATGATTCTTGCCGGGTCGCTGACGGCAGCTGCCCTCAAGACGGCATTGGCATCCGAATCGCATACAAGCGGCAGTTCGTGCTTGAACCCGTACACGATCTTATCGTGGTTGTCCGCAAAGCTAAGATGTTCTTCAAGGATACGGTGAAGGATAACGTCCCCTTGTTGGCAGGTTTGGTGATGATGTACCCGTGGCGAGCTGCAAAATCCGTGTTCTTTGCTTCGGCGGCGGCGTAGGAGTCTTCGAACCTCAGCTGGTTGAGGCCTTGAGATTTAAAGAAATCGCCGGGGTAGGTCAACATTCCTAGCATGGTGGTGGTAATGCCAGAGTCGTTGATGTGCTCGATCTGTTAGACGGGAGAGCCTGTAACTGATGGTTCGAAACATATACATGATACCGTTTTGGACGAGAGACGAGATCCGCAGCAGCATATGCAGTACCATCATTCTTTCGGAGTTTTCCTTCCACCAAACGGTAACTCCGCAGGATGAAGGAACAGGTCCTGGGTTTCAATGATAATGTATGTTTGCATCGGCGTTATTCAGCTGAGCCCCGGCTTTAGGTTCGTATTCGTGAACCTGATATTATTGGAGACTTTCATCAAAGATCAATCCTTTGGTGATGGTGGGAATGTCAGAAATTGTATTTATTTATAGCGCAGGACGTGACTGTTGTCAATGTCGCCGCCCGAGATCAGGTCATAGTGGGATTGCTTGGCTTGTTGGAGTTGTGAGGTTTGTGAGTCACTTTATCTACGATATAGTCCACGGCTTTAGAGGCTCCCTTTTCAACACATTGCTTTGCTTCCGAAAGTCTTCACGGCAGAGGAGGTGAATATGCGCACAACCAAGTTAGCGTATCGAAAAGACCCCGCCCGCAGACAACATATTTTCGGCGATATCCATGCTTAATCAACAATGACATCGTATATTTATTTATAGAAGAAGGTTACGATGCAGCGTTCTTCAATCGCAGTCATTTATGTGACCAAATTTCCACAGCATCGAGGATGGCCACCATCTTGTTGCGCAATCTATTATTACCAGCCTTATGTGCGGCGGCGCAAAGTTCGAGGCGATCTATCAGAAAATTGGTGTCTTTGGGTTAGAATACCGTTTGAAGAAATCAGGTGCCATACTTGTCTCGCCTGAGGCTTGTTACATATCTCCATAGGTCGTCAAATCTTCGGGATCGAACGATTCGTGGGGCTTCTTGACCATGAGCTCCAAAAGCCTGGGTCTCCTTGTGCGAACGCCACCGACAAAGATGTTAGCCCCATCGATGGTGACGGGTAGTGATCTCGATAGATGTGATCGCGGTTCTTGGCATTTTGCTCGAAGAGGCAATGAAGTTGGCATTTTCCCGGATCGATTGCCGCGGCAGCTTGAAGTAGTTTGGCACAGGTAGAAGCAGTCCATGTTGTTGTGACAGCCACGCACGTAGTAGCCTTCACACTTGCTATGATTGCTCAGAATCAAGTCGCCAAAGACCATGAGGTTCTTGTGGATGGGTTCGAGTTTGCGAGGGTCTTACACATTGCTTCCTTGGTTAAAGAAGAAGGCTTCGATACCGCTATGTGTAGGCTGTGGCTTCAACACTTCCACAACATCAATCAACGAATAGGGTTGTATTCTCAGATATCTTCCTTCGCGAACCCTATTCCCAGCGCCCGCAGCAGCAGCAGGTAGATGGGCTGGTAGAGTGATTTTCCTAAGACGTATTTTTGATCGATGTCCAACTACCCTTCGCGGAAGAGGAGGTTATTTAGCATCGTCGTCTTGCCGAATTCCGACTTGCCGATGATCAGGCCCGGATCGATCTGATCAACCGGCTGCCGGTAGAAATGCACATCCCAGGTCACAATTTTACTGGACCGGAAACCAATCTCGCCAAGCGACTTATTGCGGATGGTACCCCAAGGACTGGTCGCAACCCATTAATCGAGTCGATCAGGTCGCGTATCACCACGATTTCTGCTACGCCAAGCACGACGATACGGCCTCGCGCAACCCCATCTGCGAACCGTAGCATCATCAAGTCGATCATTGGCAACAAAGCCCGATTTAGATTGGGGGTTAAAAAAAGTTTGTTTGGTCTGATGAATTAGCCGAGAAGCTGCACAAGCCAGTCCGGCGTAAGTTTCAGATAAGAAGTGTACCACTGTGCACGATGCTTTCCAAGCGGTGTTCAGGTCGCACATTCCCAAGAGGCTATGGACAGACAAAGGTAATAAGTTCTGCAACAAGGAGGTGAAGGAGCTTCTCCGGAAGCACGACGTCGAGCTCCACTCCGCCGAAAACGAACAGAAGTCGAGCGTCGCAGAGTACTGGAATCGTACTATGAAGGAGAAGATGTTACAGTACTTTTCTGCCAACTTCACGCGAGCCTATATCGATGTGCTGAGCGACCTGGTCCATCAGTATAATATCAACACCCACTTCTGCCAGTCAGAAGGAGAACGAACCAAAGTCTTCTTGAACCTTTACGAAGATCTCCCACCCATGCAGCCATCGCGAATCAAAGATAGCAACACAGCCCGAATCACCAAGAAGGGTGTATTCGAGAAAGGATACACCCCGCGCTGGACAGAAGTGTTCACCGTGTTCATGGTTTTAGGTATGCAACCGCCCACCTATCTCTTCAGTGACATCAACGAAAAGGAGATTCAGGGATCATTCTAGGAGCCCGAGATCCAGAAGACCGGACAAGACCTCCTTTGCATCGTTAAGATCCTGCGTCGATGAACCAGCCAAGGAAGAAGGGAAGTATACCTTAAGGCATTAAAATCGTGGTTGAATGCTGCCGATCTCTAATAGTTCTCCAATTTTTCTGGTCCCTGATGTTTGACATCTCATTTTATATTTAGATTCTGCAGCGCCTATCTTCCTTTGCATTAATAAGACCAAGTCCTGCCAGTTCTTTGCATACCAGCCTTTTGTATCTGGATCTTTAGCGTCGATCCTCTAGGGAAAGTTACGAATCGCATGGTCATGCATGTCTATCTCGCCAATTATCTTAACGCCGGTCGTTTGCCACATCTTTTTCGATGCCATTCAAACGTTCCTGTTTTTCCTCGAGCGCTTTCCTGACTTTATCTAATTTTGCCTCGAGCTCATCGATATCCTTCTGACCATGTTTCAATTGCAGATTGACCCAGTGTTGTCTCAGTGTCCACAACCTCTCGTAGTGATCCTAGGCTGGCGATGCGGTTGTCGTTCATATCGAAGTCTTGAAACCAGATCGATGCGCGTTTTCTTGCTTGAGATCTAAACTTATCCATTTATTCTTGACAAGAATATCACATCGTCGAACGACCTTCCCTTCGACAGATTCTTTAGTACATACAGGCAAAGGCGACCACATACCACGTCCCCGCGATGCTGCAGTTCATCGGTGTTGTATTGGATCTCGGGTCGTGAATAGTCAACCATCTCCCATCTCCCGGGTGGTGGCAGACCATAAGAATCGAAGTAGACTTTGATCAAACGTGCTTGTACCAGTGTGTGCCGAGGCCATCGACGTCATCATGTTTAAGGATGCCGCACTCGAAGGATCTGGGCTTCAGTGGCAAGTCCTCTCTCATTAAGTCGCCCCTGAAGTGTGGGATGTGCAGCTTCCTCATGGCTCGCTACTCATTTATTTATGTTCGATAATAGTAAAGAACAGGGTGGGATGTGGCGCTTGTCGTCCTTGGCTGAAAGCGCGATCTTGTTGATCTCCTCAGCGTATATCTGATAGAGCTAACTTCGGATGATGTTCATTGGCGGGCTGATCACCTGATGGGTGTCGAGACATCGCTTGTAGTTTACAAAGGCGATGTTGCGCTTGATGACGCTCTTGGTGACTCCCTTCGCCTTTTTGGTGGCCTGACCTTCATCCATCTTGAAGGCGTATATAGCTTCGCCCAGAGTCCAATGAATTCGGTCTTAGTCTTGTCTAGAAGACAAGTGTTCAGATCGACTTAGTGCTGCAGCCATGGGGAGTGTCTCAACCTGATGATCCGGTGGACTTTGATGATCTTCATTTCCATCTCCAAGCACCGCTTAAGATTACTGTAATAGAGTGTATACATCTCACGCTAACCTAGATAAGGCACCAGCTTGCGCACCTTGTTGATCTCCACATTTTCCGGCGCGATTTGGTAGTCGTTGTGGAGATTATGCAGGTATTCCAAGTCACATTCCACAATGGCACCGTACCTGTGATCGTCGGGGTACCTCTAGACGTCCTTCGTCTCCTCCGACTGATCCAATCAAAGTATCCTGTGGAGACGGGCTGCGCCATTGCTCAACCGTAGAAGTTATTGCCATCGAAGTAGGTCAGATAATTAGAAGGCTGTAAGCGATCGCAGGTCTCTATGTGGAGTTGTTGGCCTGGGCGTGGCGGTGAGAGATCAAGGCCATCCCTCCTCTGGTTCTTCTGTCGAACATGTTTGGATCAGACAACAGCTCCACTCTGAACTCAGTGGTTTAAAAGCAGCATTGAAAATTGTAGGCTGTAGTAGTGGGCAGCATCAAGCTTACAATGCTTCATACATCTCTGAAGTTCTCAGCACGTCGCTTTCGTGGTAATCGCGCATGGTCTTGCACTCGAAGACCTCCCAGATTCTCTGAGCGTGTGCATAGTCCTCATCACTGATATGCTTACCGGAGAGTGTGCTGTAGAAGGCTTCTTTGGGTGGGAGCTGGGCGTCCTCTAGTTTGGGCGGTCCATACATATAATTGTAGAAAAATACCACCTTTACGAATCATCAGCTCGTGGCGGTTTCCAAATTTCGCCTTCACGGTCTTTAATTATTTATTTTTATTGACATTCAATGACTAAGGCCATTCGTTGGTCAGTCTTTGTCTAAATTTTTGACAAGAAACACCGTCATTTGTATCGTTGCATAATCCTCTAGACTTGTATATTATTTTTTGTTGGAATATTTGAGCAAAGCCAAGTAACAGCACGGCACGCCCGCGGCTGGCGGACTTGGGAAGCAACTATTTTGGGTTAAGTTGGAAATGAGGAAGTTTAAGATCAATATGTTATGACTTGTTTACGTCATTTATTTTTATTGACATTCAATGACTAAGGCCATTCGTTGGTCAGTCTTTGTCTAAATTTTTGACAAGAAACACCGTCATTTGTATCGTTGCATAATGCTCTAGACTTATATATTATTTTTTGTTGGAATATTTGAGCAAAGCCAAGTAACAGCACGGCACGTCCGCGGATGGCGGACTTGGGAAGCAACTATTTTGGGTTAAGTTGGAAATGAGGAAGTTTAAGATCAATATGTTATGACTTGTTTACGTCATTTATTTTTATTGACATTCAATGACTAAGGCCATTCGTTGGTCAGTCTTTGTCTAAATTTTTGACAAGAAACACCGTCATTTGTATCGTTGCATAATCCTCTAGACTTGTATATTATTTTTTGTTGGAATATTTGAGCAAAGCCAAGTAACAGCACGGCACGCCCGCGGCTGGCGGACTTGGGAAGCAACTATTTTGGGTTAAGTTGGAAATGAGGAAGTTTAAGATCAATATGTTATGACTTGTTTACGTCATTTATTTTTATTGACATTCAATGACTAAGGCCATTCGTTGGTCAGTCTTTGTCTAAATTTTTGACAAGAAACACCGTCATTTGTATCGTTGCATAATCCTCTAGACTTGTATATTATTTTTTGTTGGAATATTTGAGCAAAGCCAAGTAACAGCACGGCACGCCTGCGGCTGGCGGACTTGGGAAGCAACTATTTTGGGTTAAGTTGGAAATGAGGAAGTTTAAGATCAATATGTTATGACTTGTTTACGTCATTTATTTTTATTGACATTCAATGACTAAGGCCATTCGTTGGTCAGTCTTTGTCTAAATTTTTGACAAGAAACACCGTCATTTGTATCGTTGCATAATCCTCTAGACTTATATATTATTTTTTGTTGGAATATTTGAGCAAAGCCAAGTAACAGCACGGCACGTCCGCGGCTGGCGGACTTGGGAAGCAACTTTTTGGGTTAAGTTGGAAATGAGGAAGTTTAAGATCAATATGTTATGACTTGTTTACGTCATTTATTTTTATTGACATTCAATGACTAAGGCCATTCGTTGGTCAGTCTTTGTCTAAATTTTTGACAAGAAACACCGTCATTTGTATCGTTGCATAATCCTCTAGACTTGTATATTATTTTTTGTTGGAATATTTGAGCAAAGCCAAGTAACAGCACGGCACGTCCGCGGCTGGCGGACTTGGGAAGCAACTATTTTGGGTTAAGTTGGAAATGAGGAAGTTTAAGATCAATATGTTATGACTTGTTTACGTCATTTATTTTTATTGACATTCAATGACTAAGGCCATTCGTTGGTCAGTCTTTGTCTAAATTTTTGACAAGAAACACCGTCATTTGTATCGTTGCATAATCCTCTAGACTTGTATATTATTTTTTGTTTATGCTGTATCGTCATGTTTGTCGATTCGATACTTAATAAGCTTGCTGGTTGGTAGACTCTTTAGACTTATCTACAAATTAAGCCCAACACTGTTTGAATTAGATTTTTAACACTGTCAAATTTTTGTTTACCCTCAGCGGGATTCGAACTCACACCGTTGTGACACTGTGGCACCAAATCGCCTGCACTATGTCCAGCGGTCTAGACCCCTCGGCCAAATCCGCTAATAAAAATATAGCTTCATTAACCGGGGTGAATCGTAGACATAGACATAGTACATGTGTACTAGCGTGTGACGATGGAATTTTCGTAACCAATACATATTAATTTGACAGTAATCTAATTCAGCATTTTTGTACATATTATATAGGATGACAAAGTTACTTGTCATTCAGTCACAGTAAGGAAATTATATACAAACGTCTAAGTATTGTGACAACCATATAATATATCTATCCAGCGGATTTCTGAAACATCAGAAATACAGGGTTAACATCAAATTTTTATATATACTTCTACAAATTAAGCCCAACACTGTTTGAATTAGATTTTTAACACTGTCAAATTTTTGTTTACCCTCAGCGGGATTCGAACTCACACCGTTGTGACACTGTGGCACCAAATCGCCTGCACTATGTCCAGCGGTCTAGACCCCTCGGCCAAATCCGCTATATAAAAATATAGCTTCATTAACCGGGGTGAATCGTAGACATAGACATAGTACATGTGTACTAGCGTGTGACGATGGAATTTTCGTAACCAATACATATTAATTTGACAGTAATCTAATTCAGCATTTATGTATATATTATATAGGATGACAAAGTTACTTGTCATACAGTCACAGTAAGTAAATTATATACAAACGTCTAAGTATTGTGACAACCATATAATATATCTATCCAGCGGATTTCTGAAACATCAGAAATACAGGGTTAATAGTACACATGTACTATGTCTATGTCTACGATTCACCCCGGTTAATGAAGCTATATTTAAATATAGAGGATTTGGCCGAGGGGTCTAGACCGCTGGACATAGTGCAGGCGATTTGGTGCCACAGTGTCACAACGGTGTGAGTTCGAATCCTGCCGAGGGTTAACAAAAATTTGACAGTGTTAAAAATCTAAATCAAACAGTGTTGGGCTTAATTTGTAGAAGTATATATATATATATATATATATATATATATATATATATATATATAAAAACATCATCACCTATATATATATATATATATATATATATATATATTTATATATAGGTGATGATGTTCTTGGCCAGGGTATCTAGCGAGCAGAGCGTGAAGCTCATCGAATCGATGAATCTCATCTCCAGATCATCTATCTGCTTTGAGAAGCTGATTTACAACTTCTCATCGGTATTAGGGATGCACTAGATGATGCCTGTTTCATAGATCTTTGACTAAAATGTGGGCATCAAGTTTTCGAAGATGATAGGAACGTGCCTTGGAAGCTGCAATTCGAGGTTGCTCTGGTTGTGTATTGCGCAGCGGTACTTGCCGGTGAGGTGGTCGAGGTCGCCTTATCCCCATTTAATGCGTAACCGCAAATGTGGAAGTCCGTGCTTTCTTTGAAGATCCCTTGGCCTCTGCAGTCGTCTTTATGGATTTCGTCTCCTTGTATAGCTATGCGATTGCTCGCACTTCCTTTTCCATGCACTGAAAGAAATTCTTGACCTCATCCTTCCCCCAGTAGACGACCGATTCTTTATAGTCGCCGTGAGCGTACTTCACGCGATTGCAGAAACCCGAGGGTTGCTGTAGTTGGCACGCCTACGTGTAGAATTGTGATGGATTCGGCTAGCAGGTGTTGTGCCTCTCCTTGAAGCACTCAAAGTCTGCATAGATCACGATTTGGACTCTCATTTTCTTGTGGTCAAGGAAGTCTATGGTGGATCATTCGATCCTGGCCGCATCCTTCTGGCTGCAGTATTCCAAGTTCTTGTCGAGGATGTCCTGCCTGAAGAAGTGAGACAAACAATTACGGAAGATGTAGACCGACTCTTTACTACCGGTCACTTGGGAGGTGAAAAGCGATAGGCTCTTGTTCCAGCAGTAATGCTGCTTGCCTTCGCTGGTCAGGAAGAGGAGATCTACGTTCCGGCGTTCTTTGATACACCTGGAGATCTTCCTATTCCTCACCCCTCCTTACGCCATCAAAGCCGAAGACGCTGATAGTATCGTTTTGCTTCTCGAACCTGTCGATCGCCTAAAGCGAGATCGGGAAGTCGATTCTATTGAATTTCAGCTCCTCCTCCCATCTCTTATACTGTGCCACACGGTGTGTTAACTTCTTGTCAACTTTATTGTAGTGTAGGGCTGCCAGCACCACCCGTTGGAAGCAGCAGTCATCCTCATTGACGATCGCCCTCTTTTTCGCGAGTGAACATGGGGTTGGCATATAGGAGCTAACTGTGAGTGACTGGAATAGGTTCAGGTGGATTTCTAGCTTCTCGATGTGTCCGAAGGTCCATCCGCTCCCCGTATTCTCACCGGTCGCGGAGTTCGTTTTCACCGGCTCTGCTAAGAGCACTAATTGCACCTTCATTGCCTTCTTTTGGGCGAGTGCATCTGAGATGGTGCTGGTGATTATGCTCTGACGTATCTTCAGAAATGTAACCATGTCGTGCAGCTTCACAGGTTCGATGACAACCGTGCCAAATATGCAATTCAGTGCATGGCGTCGATCACTGACTTTAATGTCCTCCTCCACCGGGGTACTTTTGATGTCCTCTTCCACCAATCGGAGAAGATCCTCTCTCCTAAAACGAGAGTACTTGACGATACCGCGGCTCTTCTCGAGGGCTTTTAGCTGCTTCTTGTTGATGACCTTCTCGCGGGTGAATTTCGGTTGGTTTTCTCCTCTTTGAGCTTAACCAAGGCCTCCTTACTTTTCCTGCTGAATCTCTTCAAACCCACAGCTATTTGACGAAGGGTCGTCATGATCTCCTTTACCACGATCTTTCCTACTATGGAGATGCTCCCGTCTTCCTCCTCCTGCGCTGTGGGCTGCTTCCTGAGTCTCGCACAGCGACTGTCGGTTCCAGGCTTTCTCTTACAGTGTCCTTTCTGTTGCTTCAGCCGGTATCCACAGGTACGTTTCTCCACTGGTTGGTCTTAGCTTGACACGTGTCACGTTAAGGTTATTGCAGCACTGCTTTCTGAGGGTGGGTTTGGGGTGCTATCCTCCAAATCGTCTTCATTTTCCAAGAAAAAATCCTGATAGTGATCCATGGTCATACTATTGGATTCCATCCTATTATTTATTTCAATCTGTTTAAGGTGTCCTTATCCACATCCTCACTATCCTCTGATGCGACTTGTCTACTATCGTATACATAAGCCATACTTGTATTTACCCTATAGTTAATAGGAACATTCCCCGTTTGCATCTCGCCGTCGGGGCAGGGGATCCTATGGAGGTTTTCCCCTTGAAATACTGCTGTTTATGGATTTTAAGTCCCTTGCGATTAATGTTTCAGGACTTGAAACATTATTTCAATAATTATAATATTCCGTCTCATAAAAAATATCAACCAATCGTAAAAATAAACAAGCAACTTAATATGTGATGTATACTACATAACACATGTACTTAACTTTCCTTATGTAATAACCTCTTTATAAAAACACCTGTCCGTAGATTCCTTTGTTGTTATGTAATAGATCCCTGTTGAATGACTGTTTGCTATTTTCAATCATTATTCTTACTTATTATTGTCATCACAATAAATAATGCATAATTGCATGATAATAGCATGTACGCCTAATTTACATTCAAGAGACACAATAAAAGTATATAAATAACCTTCCAATAGTACTGAATAGGAAATAATATAGACATTGGACGTGTTTAAGCCCTGAGCAAGTTATAAAGATTTCTAATATAATCAAATCAGATACGAATTTGTAAATAAGTAGTGTATTTAGCAACGAATGAATGAATGCCCTTAGCTCGTACAACAGGTATTTTTGAAAAATTTTAAGGTGAGGAAAATTTTTTTATAGCACTTACATGTAGTATTAGAATCTTAAATAACTAATGGATCAACAAGTTTTAAGGCATTCTTTTAACATAAATAATTGAAAGTACAATTTAAGCTATTTAACTTCACTTACCAAAGCAATAGGCTGCTGAACAAATTTCAGTTGGAACTAAATGGTATACCAGAAATCCATCACATTTTTTTATTTCGATAGGATACCATTCATCACAAGATAATAAGCCAGAAAGATTAATACAACCCTTGCCACCAGTTACGTGTTCATTAATGTTGGTTGGAATAAGTCCTGAAGGAAACGAATCATAATTAAAACTTAAAATCGCTTTAAGAAAATATTTTTTTAAATTATTTTTAAATATTTAAAAAAAATGTCTTGGTTTGCGATGTTTTACGCAAACTACCATTGTTTACTTGCAATATAGGATGTATCTTTTGTGTGGTCTTACGCGAGATAATCATCGTCTTGGTTTGCAGGGGTTGCAATTTAACTAGCGACTGAACAGACCATTGATATATTTTATCAATGTCGCTGTTCAGTGTTTCCGCTGCTCTTATGTTTTTACGTTTGGTGGTTTTATCCTTACTTGATGTTGTTTCTATTTACGTTTGGTGATTATATCTTTTCGTGTTGTTGATATTTTAATCCGTGGTTTCCCCACTGGCAGTAAGACCACAGCTTTTTCACAGTGCCTATATATTTTCCAGCTTCAAATGAAATCTTATGTGAAAATAACGTTGGAAGATTGCAATTTCGAGGATGCAGAAAACACCAACTATTTCCACATAACGTAAAGACACCAAACCTAAATACAAGCCCACACCATGTGAAGATAAAGCCACTAAAACTAACATCAATATAAACCCACCAAAACGTAAATGTAACATCACATAACACTTAAATAAGAAATCACCAAACGTAAATAATAAACAACCTTAAGATAAAAACAATCAAATTAAAAAGAAACAAACAAATCAACAGGTGCAAAAATAATACCACAACACCAAGTCACCTGAAGATAAAACCACATAATGTAAATAAAATACAAAACATAAGACAGTTTTGGCTTTCCTTATGACCTCTTGTTACACATTGTATATATATGTTTGAGAGTTTTCGAATAAATCTTGATATCCAGCAAAAAAATTCATTAAAATTTATCAATCACAATTAAAATATGTAACATAATACCATAATTCGTGTTATTAATATGTGTAAACGTACGCGTTGCTGTTGATCCTGGACAACACGACATAAAATAGGTTAGTAGTAGTTAAACACATACGCCACGCGACAAAAATACCCCCCCCCCCCCCACACACACACACAAAACCCCATAATAAATATTAGGTTCTGGTTATACTTACTTTAACAATAAATAAATACAAGTAAATAAAATTGAATCTGCACTTGTATTTGTTCATAAAATTTTGGTCTTTTTCGGAATTGTTGGCTCTGTGTATTTACATTTTACTTTTCACACTTTGTCCACCCCTCCCTCCCCCCCCCCAAAAAAAAAGAAGAAAAGAAAGTTTACTATGCTAATTTAACGCATTTAACTTAACACCAAAAAGCTAATTTTAAAATCTCGCGTGTCATGTGTTGAATTTGAAAGCCTGAAAAATATACATTTGATAGAGCCTATTTTAAGTGTCGTGTCGGTGGCCGAGGTGTTTAGTCAACTTTTTTCATCACGTGTTCTGTCAACACTGAAGGTGTAAGTTCAAGTGGTCTCCATTACTCAAACGCATATATAGTTTCGTGTGGGTTCACGTTGCTTTCGCTATCATCAGGTGGAGACAAAGCAATCATTCTATTTTAGGCCACTATTTTGAGACCATGAACACCATATAAACATATCAACGCATATAAAATTTGTTTAAATAATTGATAAATTAATATTTCCTAAAAATATTCAAATGTAAACTTTTTATAAACTTCTTCGTATGACCGAAAGTAATATTTTAGACAATAAAAATATCAGCCTGTCAAATTCTTACGCCAAGTTTAGAGCGCAATGATAACGATTTCAATGTAGAGATGAATACCGACGCTCAAAATACAATTGAAGCGTCTGGCAGGGTGTACTGATACCAATATCAATTGTCATAGATGTTAGTTTGGTGTCTGCTATTCCACTTTTTAATCTGGTTATTCAAGCATGCTAAGAACAGTATTGATGTTGTTATTATGTTATGTGTTTTGCAGCAATTCATTTTCAATGGTAATTGAACGAACCCGTGAAATTGGACAAGAAGTGCGCTATGAAACTGCGCATGGATTTCAGCCTATTGACAGAAGGGGTCTTGTCGTTAGAAACAACTCTATATCGGAGAGAAGTTTTAATTACGCAGCAGGTTATGGCAATGAAAACCATAGACAATATAGACAGGATAGCGCAACTTTGTTATAGCTTAAGTAACGCTTTATCGAATTTACAATTGGAAAATCCCAACCTTACGTCTCGTATGCTATCCCATCATAACCCTTCTCACTCTCTCTCAAGTAAGGGTTTAATCTTTAAGGAAATGAGGCCACATCATGCTGCGCCCTAGTCAGAAGGTGACTATCGCACTGTAGATATTGCTGCGGCAGGAAACTGCGCCGAGGATCCTGAGCTGGGTGAAGTTCAGGAACTATTTAACAGCGTAAACTTTTTTAAAACTACACGATTCTATAACGGGAATCAAGTAATAGGATCAACAAACTTTGAATGCAATTTCCTCTAAGTGTGGCAGGTGTGTAGAAACCTCCTTGAAACTTGTTAGTTTGGAAAAAATAGACCTTCTGATCTTGTTCCAGTTATTACCACATTTGAGGCAAATATCAAATATTTACAAGACAAGTATGCAGCTTTGTTAGCTAAGGGCCGTTTTGATCAACCAACAGCCAAACTCTTTCGATCACTTCAAAAGCATAATCCTGGTTTTGACAGTTAACAAAATGTTCGGGCAACAACAGAATTATCAATTATTTATGCCTCACAAAACCCTACAAGTTCATGTTAGTTCTCTAGGGGCTACTCTCGCTTCCCAAATCGTACTAAATTTAACTTTTACAACCAACGTGGTCTAGGGTATTTCAAAAACTGGAGAGGCCAATGTGGGCTGAATTAAGATATCCATTTAATCAATCATTTACTGGCCCGCAACAAGATCACACAGATATCAACCCTTTTATCGACAATATTAACATTTGATCAAGATATGTAACGTGTTAGTTAAAAAAATATTACAAGATGGCAAAAGTTAGAACAACCTGATCAGGTTAAAGATTTGTTATCAGCGGGTTTAAAATTTGTTTTACATAGTGAAATTCCTGTATTTAATTTGCATTGGTTGTTTGGTGTTTACCGCCACTTTCAGTAATTTTTTAGCTATAACATGGCGTCCAGTTTTTATTAGGGAGGAAGCCAGAGTACCCAGAGAAAACCCCCGACCTGCGGTAGGAAAACTGGCAATCCTTGTCAATTAAGATTGGAGTCGAGTATACCCTGCCCTCAGTGGGACTCGAATCCACAACCTCAGAACTACCTTAACAACTCGGCCACCGATGCCCCTCCCTGTATTTGAAGGTAACAATGAAAATTTTCATAATGTACAGTTGCAATTCAATCCAGCCTTACCTTTGTTAGGACGGATAGAAAAAGTTGATGCAAAACCTCATGTCGTGTCTACAATTCGTTATGTTGCTAGAAAAATAAATTTTGTAGGCTTATATGTGAATTGTGTCAATACATCTAGCACTCAACTTTAGTTCAAATATGAGGACATTAAATGTTCCATAAACATAAGAAAATGTTTAAATAAGGAAACCATATCAGCATGAGGGTTTGCTAGAGAAGCAGATTATACTAAACCTTACCGTGTCAATCCGACGGGATTTTGCCTGTCAAAATTAAAAACTGCTACCGCGTTTGATCGAGTTTATGGTCCTTTTGTAAATCTTTTATTACACTTTTTGAAATCAACAATTATTTTCCACAGCTAAACGGCGTTGTGAAATGCGGCTGAATTTTCATTTCGGTAGATCGAATTTCCATAGGAAGTCAGCGATTTTTGTTTCTAAAGGGGTCTAATGTTGTTTACAAACGTTCGTCTGCTTTCGTAACGTACAATGGTATTCGGACAAACCGCGAGACTTTTCCCGCCTCAACTGCAGACGACATTACCCGAAGGATTTCGAATAGACAACAATGGAATTTTCCTAACGTACACTTCCGTTCAAAACAAGGTCAAAATTTAGTATGGAAAATGATGTCTCAAAATGAAAATTCAGCCGCATTTCACAAAGCCGTTTAGCTGTGGACACAGTAAAGTTTAGTATAGTGCGTTTGGATGTATAAGTGTATTTTAGCTGCCACACAAACATTTGCTTTGTAATTGATGCAGCTTGCTGATAAGATTTGATTTGGTAGTTAGAATCGTTGGATAAATAGAACGGGGTTGTTATATGCCCACAACACGTGGATTTTCAGATGGTGACCGATGGTACAAGTTTTGCGTGGGGCTCTTGTATACCAGGTCGCCAGCCTCAGGGTTTTTGGGACATGCAGGTAGCATACAAACATTCAAATTACATGAGAACTGTTTCGGTATATATGGGAATGATGTCATTTTCTACCTTTCCTGTTCACTCATTTGGTAAGCCGACCAACTGTCGAGAATGATCTCAACAAACGATCGGCAGCTCCATCCCAATCTTTTTTGGTTAATAGCCTCAGTATGGAATCAGCACGACATAGAGTCTGGGAATCCTTGAACGTCAGCAGTGAATGTCTTGGCTCAAACCGATTGATCTCGAATGAACAATTTTGTATTGTTTCCAAAGGTGTTAAACGTTATTTGTCAAGAAAAAAAATAAGGCAACAGTTATAGCACAAAAGTGGACCACCAAAGAATGGTATGCAAGACCGCAGAACGTTCTCATAGACGACCAAGGCGGCTACCAATTTAAGCCAGTAGCTGTAGATCTCAAGATAAAACCACTGGAAAATCGATGTTGGGACATTTTTGCTTGGTAAGTCAATGGAGCACTAGATTTCGATGCCTAGGTTGGTCCCCTAGAGCAGCTATTCAAACAGTTCACTGTTTATCAACTTCAACCATACAAACTTATAATAACTACGTTTAACGTTACATTGAATTTTGTGACCGTCACGATGCTAAATTTGAAGATGAAAACCTCCTACATATATTGTCTGAATTCCTATGTTATTTGGCTGACAATTCTACTCGTCTGAAATATATTTTACGTAAGGTTCCTTTTGTCACATATTGTTTGTTTGAGACTTTGGGAACAAATTACAATTCTGATATTCGTTGTCTTATCTTTGTGTTAATACAATTCAAACCAGCATCCCAATGTGTCGTTCGAAACCTATGACATTTAACTTTTCAAGAAACTATTTTCAGATTGGAGAGACAACAATAATTTGTACGTTTAACAGCTCCGTATGAAAGCTATTACTTTATAAGCTCTTATGTGTATGATTCGACCTTCACATTTTATTATTTTTACTTATGTTTTGTAGAAAACGGTTTATTACCTATTCTATTTTTAATAAAGAACGATATAAACAGAACCGGATTCGAAGTGAATTTCCCACCTAACACTAGTACCACTCGCATTTCTGAAGCTGTAAAAATACATGACTGCTCAAAAACCTTCCAGTGGGGCTGTATTCATTTTGCTGAAAGCACCGTATAAAGCTACAACAAAAGACACAATTGCCAATGTACTTGAGAAAGTTATTTAATTGTGTGGTCTAAAAGACCAAGGATTTTCAGCAAAATCGTTCCGCCGATTGTTGCAACTTTAGCTATGACAACTCGGATGGCTCCTGAAACAGCTATTCAGTTAGGCAGATGGAAGACAAAAGATACTTTTATAAATCATTACGTTAACCCAACACTTCCATCTGACTTTATGTCAAACATTTAGATTAATGCAGATATCAAATTTATTATATGTATATGGACCAATTTTGTAACGCAAATGTATGTGCATATTAACCAGTTTTATTTCAAGTATTTTAACGTTCTATTTTGAAAATTGGTTTGTTCACAGGTCATATTCGTTTTATTTCCCCATGGAAATCAGTTACCTTCGAGGATTTGTTTATTATCTCTATTTAGAAACTTGAATTTTCTCTACAAGTTTTGAGTTTAATGAGTATCAACGTACATTTAGAAACTTAAAATTAGACAGGTAGTGCGAACATGAAGTGTGCAAGGATTTCCGTCCTTTCATCGTGATCGCAAAATACAATTCATAATTCACCTTTAATTTTCTCTACAAATTTTAAGTTTAGTAAACGTAAAGATATAGCTGAACAATTACTAAAAGATGCGTTTAACACCATTCAATCAAACAAACGAACATTTTTTAAAGATGCTTATTACTGTTGATAACACAAATACAAATTGACAAATATAAATCTTTACCAAGCGTATATGTAGGGCTGAACGTCGCAATCATTTCGCAATAAATTGTAATTGTATTGTATCATGCATTTCGAACAGGCAAGAATAGCCTGCTACTATGGTAGACTTCCGCGGAAAATAAGGTCAAAATTTACAACGTAAAATCAATCTTTAAAAAATAAAAAAACGACCCATTAACTGTAAAAAATATTTGTCAATTAAAAATTTGCACCATTTTGGATCTAAAAATGGAACATAATCTCGACCAAACGCGGTTAGAAATTTTAATTGTAACTACAAAAAAGGTGACTTTTTTAAAGGTGTCTCTTGGCCCTGTGTTTATAGTTTGGAAGTCAACATCATGAACCTATGCATGCGCTATCAGTTATTGCATTTAGTTGTATTGAGTGATAAACTGATGAAACGTAAACATAAAATGAAAATTTCTGCCTGTACTAGGTATTTAATTGCCCTAGTGCCTATACGTCATCATGGTAAAGTGATGAGGATGTGCAATTTATTTTTCTTATTTCAGGAGACTATATTACATACTATCTGACCGTCCGACTTAGGGCATTACGTTGTCTGCATAGTACGATAAAAAGATACATTTGAAGTACCGATTATGTGGTGAGTTGTATAATATTGTATCACGTCTTATTGTCTGGACACTTCTTATTAATTAGCATATATTTATTTGTTTTATCTTGCTTAAATGTTTACGTGGTTTGGTCAGTGATGCTTAAAAGATCAAATAATTCGACATTCTTCCAAAATGTGTTCGCGCATGACAAATGAACAACGATAATTCCTTGTATCAGGAGTCGGAGTTTAACGGAGCATTGTCACCAATTTTCTTGGTAAAAATAATTTACCGACAAGAAATAATTGCACAAGATCTATTGATGTTATATAGATTGAAGAATCCAGGAGTAATAATTTCGGGCCAGTTGTTCAAAAGTTTCGTTAGACTAACGCTGTCGTTAAAGTATCGTTTGCAAGTCATTAAAAGACAACGATATTATTAAATGTTGCACAAAACTATCTTGCGTTAAAATGTCATTAATTTTATTGTTAAATTTAATTACATTTTAACCCATTTTAACGACTTGTAAAATATTGCCGCATTTTCCGGTTCAGTGATCCACCTACCTCAGCAAAGAGAAAGGCATTTTAGAAATAAAGATGAATTTTCTCTTGTTTTTCTTATGCTGAACTGAGGGAGAGATATCGCGTTGATCGAGAAAGTATCTTATTCCCGTCACAAATACTTAAAGATGACCTTCATGATAACTGTTAGATTCCTGGCCAGTGGAAGGTTTTTAGCAATTGACTGGAGATACTTTAGGTATTGTTTAGTTTAGAGAATATATTGTATTGATTATACAAAGTTATTTTTACACTTAAAATATCAAATGCAATCCACAGAGCAATTTTGTCTTCAACGTATATATCATAAACGTTCTTTTGATATAAAATTATTCACACTACTCTTACAAAGACGAAACCAAATAGAATGAATGAGTAACTTGTACCATAATAATTATCCACCCATTAAAAACAAAAAAAAAATAAAAACAAGAAATATTTATTACATGTTTTTCATGTACCAATGAATTCACATTTACAGCTGTGTGTATATTGGATAAATAAAAAAGAAATACCTTTCTATATAAGGTCTGGATAAAAGCACTGTTTCATGAGTGGTAAAAGCAACAACTGAGGCTTTATGCAGAAGGAAAGACCACATTATTAAGTGGCAAGTAACTCAGATTCATAGAAATGTAACGAAGGTAGACTTTTACAAGTTTGGTGGTTTCCCTAGTGTTCTGGCGGTGTTGATTGGTACACATGTGAGAATCTAGGTACCGCATGAGGGTGAAACATCCTTTGTCAACAGAAAAGGGTTATTACATTTTATTAATTTGCAAGCTGATGTAATGCACAAGGTAAATTAACAAAATTTGTAATTGGTAACAAAATCTCCCTTCCTTTTTTATTAGAGAGACAAAAATAAATATAGTATACTTCATGGTAAAACGACGTGTGTGGGTGAAGTGAGGAAAATATAATTATAACTTGCAGACAAAGTCACTTTCATTTTCACCTCCACCTCACTTCTTTATTAAGAAATGCTTGAAACTTTTTACAACTTCATAAACAGCACATTGCAATATTATAAAAACCATATAAGATAGGAAAACTATTATATGTGTATACTATAAAAACTCCAATATATACTAGGGAACAAACCCCTCAGCCCCTCCACCCTCAGTGGCCCCTGAATCTGCAGCAACACTTCCACAAATGTTTGCTTTAACATTAACACTAGCACTTGTGAAAACAATTATAATCCTACCATAATAAATTGCATTGGTATATTTCAAACTTCAAACTTCTTAACTTTTCAGGAATATTCACTATTATAAATGCAGCTTGGCCAGGCAGTTCCCACGATGCTCACATATTTTTTTACTTCCCAGGACAGACAACAAATACAACATGTATGTAGACTGTTTGCATGTGTAAATCCAAATTCTGACATTATTTAAACTATCAATTCATTTAATACATTGAATCGATTATCTTTTTCATTTGCTTAGGTAGTCATGAACACTAACTAACCTGGTAATTAATTCACTCAACATCAATTATCATTTCGGAACTTGCTAGCTATGTTTCATATGTGATTTTATTTTCAGGTTTTACCATACTTGGGAGGTATACAAAACCCACCAAAACATGGTATACTTCTTGGTGACAGTGGCTACCCCTGCAGGCTATTTTTTATGACACAATATACACTTGCTACCAATGTGTTATTAATAGAACCTTTGGGAGGTGGAAAAGAATATTTTATATTCTTCATTTAGAGGTAATTTTTTATTCATTATTTCTTCTATAAAAAGTTTTTTTTAATAATTGGATGCAACATAAAAATTATGCAATTCGAAAAACTGCTGATATTATTTTTTTAATTACCTCCCGTTGAAATTGAACAAAAGATCCTTACATGCGTTTTTTCAGATTCGCATGAAACCATGAAATGCCTGCAGTGTAATTATAGCTTGTGGAGTTCTTCATTAAATATACCTGACAATGAATGAGCCACGTGTTTATGCTGAGCAACTGGTTATTGAAAATATTAAAAAACAATACCATGGCATTCAGCATGGAATGATAATAAGAGACTACATTATTGACATTACATTGACATATATTATACATGTTGAATTAAAGTCTATCATTGAGTAGATGAAGCAGTTTTATTGTAAAGAAATTAATAACCAATCTTTTTAAAATTATATAAGGAATATATAACAACCTAAAAATAAAAAAAATAGTATCTCACCTTTGCTCTGTTTGTTTTAGGCTTTATTAATGCCATGATATGACTGAAATAGTCCAGGTTTAGGATTAAAGACCAATATATTAATCATTGAAGACCTGTATCTGTGGATGACAAAATCTTAAAAACGACAGAAAAGTTGTGCTAACTTTACGATAATCCTAAGCCTTGTTGCAGCTCTGAGTAAAGACTGAATAATTTTTGCACGTCTTGTGTGAATTAAAGGACAAGTATTTAGGTTGACACATGATGAATGCTTTCTCTCATATTGTGGGGGGTGTATTTGGTAGGTTGCTTCCTAAAACATTTTGTATTTATCAATAAATTCGTTAATTTTAATTTAAACAAGAATCTATATCTTTACCACAGATAAGCAACTAGATACTAATTAAGTATGAAAAAAATACTAGTATACTTTAAATTTTGACCATATGTATGGAGCGATTGAAATGTGCGAATTCTGATTCACATGCCCCAGTACAGATGATGTTACGCTCAATCATTTATATTCATCTGTACTCGTTGCGTCATCCAATCAAACGCACGAAACAAGAACGTTTTTAGGTTGCATAACAACGTTATTCTTTAATGTTCTTGTTTTGGGCGTTCTGATTGGATGTCAGAAATTAAGCATTGGAGAGTTTATAGCACATCGATGTCCAAAGTTGTTGGTTAACGGAAGAAATATGTACATTCATGTGTATTTAGATAACCCCGTGCCATTTTCCACTTGTGATATAAATTTTTTGTCCCTTCGCTCGTTCCGCTGCCTTCACTCGCGAACAGACATCAAATTAATTATCGCTGGTGGAAGATTACCTAGTCTTTCCCAGAAAATATTAAAACATCTATTAATTTTAAAACTGTAACAATAGATAGATATACGCCCAATTGGCAATACTTTGGTACCTAAAATTTAATTTGTTTAGGATAATTACGAATATCTGAACAGAAAAGAATGTTAAAGTACTCTAACAAAATTTTCAATTTTAAGTAGTAAAGTAAACTATTCTCTCATTACTGTTGTTTTTGCTTTTATTTTTCTCAAAGTTAAGATAGAAGGAAATATTTTACGGCATTATGCGTTGTGTTGTTGGACCCACTGTTTTGTTTAAATTCAAAATCACGAAAGTTACGTTTCAAACAACTACGTTTAGGTTAATCTTTTCAAAAAGAATATAAATTGTATTGCACCATACAAGGTTGAATCTCTGAGCTTGACCTACAGAGTTGCCCAACGCTTCATTAAATGGCGGTTACTTAAAGCCCACTCGCTGGAGAGTTGTCATGTCATAGTACGTAAAGCCTACCACTCCCCTGGTGGATGACGTGTCTGGAGATAATGAAGCTTTTTGCACAGCAAGGCTCTTTTTTTATAATTGTTGAAAAATAGTAGGCTCATTCTATTCTCTAAAAATGCTAATTTTCCGTCCCTACCTAATACTCCAGTCTTTACTATATGTAGTTAATATGTTGTTGTTTTGGTTCATTTCTTTTCTCGTTAGTTTATTGTATGTTGACGTTATCTCGTCGTCAATATAGATGAAAAATTGTTCGCTTGACATTCGAAATATCATTCAACAAAAAATATTCGATGTAATTGTTTCATTTGCATTCTACACAACACATTAGACATTTTCTTGGGAAAAGAACGCAGACGCTGAGGGTTTATTATTGGAGTTTTCAGTTCTTTCAAACCGATTGACGATTGCTGTTAACATACCTGAAGTTTTATTAAAAAAAACCTTATGCTTACCAAAATACCAAATGGGATATACTGTTCCACAGCTGAAGAGACCCGGGGATGATGTAGGCATACCAACATCTGTTTTATACCATTGTCCTTCTACTGGAATATGATATTTGTCACAGATATATGCTTCTCCCGCTGCATTATCAGCTGAGTATGAAGTAGACCTTCTGTACATTTCCGGTAGTTCAGCATGTTCTTTGCAGGGATCAGTAAAACATATGCCACCTGCATAAATATGAAATTAAATGATTGGTTTATTACATTTACAACATCATTTGGTGTTTTTTGTGTAAAATAAATTGGTATCTACAATTTTTATTATACACAGGTAGCTCAGTTTTGACATGCACGTCATCTATACTAGCGAACTGACATCTTTAATCTTAGGCCGTGGAGGCATCGTACAAATGTGCATGCCCAAAAATTATTTATGTACATAGGTTTTTGCATATGGTTGTTATAATGATGAAAACTTATGAACATATCCGACATATTTTCATTACTTCATTTAAAATATTAATGTAAGAGAAATTTTTGCATCTTCTGTCATCATCTATTCTTATAACGTCTATCTATTCTTTATCCGATATTTCCCCATAGTAGATAGTAGATGATGAAGAGTATAGCTAGTACTTGGAACGCTGCAGGAGCTGCTCTATTAGAGGCAGTACCAAGACTGACAATAGCCATCGACTAGTCTCCAATTACGAAAGGACTAACTTTATATTAAAAGCTAAGATCATAGAATAGAACCCAGCATAGGCAGGGAATTAAACATTAGTGGTGGTGCAGGTAAACGGTTTTGGTCATCGTTATTAAGGGTGGACATACAATGGCCTCGTAGTGCCAAATAGAGTTTAGTGTCTGAATTGTTACCCAGAAGAGTTCTCAATAGTGCTATCAGCAATAAGCATTTAATTTTTAGACCTAGAATAAAAAGATTAGGGTTTTTATATTTCGAAGCGCATGGCAAAACCTGTGGTCACAAGGTTTCAGACCAGAAAGCAAAAGTAGAATCGCGTCATTTTTACATTCGATTTTATCGCTCTGTCGGAAATAAAAGAACCCTGTTGACTTGGGTAAATTTTGTAAATAAAGCAGCTGGCCTTGCGTTTTTTGTTTATTGTTTATAATGTATAAATTACTTATAATTTTTAATCCAAAAAATGGACAATATTGTAAAAAAAAATGATTGTAAGAAATTAGATTTAATGAGATTGCCTTCATTAAAAAAGTCCACGGTCCTAATTACAATAGACATAGGGGAGAAATGCGCATAAAATCGTAACCCGTGATTGCATAATTAATCAGTTTAGTGGGAAGGACTTCATTTAATCAAGGGGCTAAAGCTACAAATAATAGCAAAATTCTAGTTTCTGGACCAAGACTAGCTCCGACTTTTAATAGGAATATTAATGGGGAATTGAATAATCTGATATCTTCCGAGGTTTACATCAAGAAACCAAATGAAATGTGAACCAGTGTGTTACAAACGTTTAATCGAATCAGAACAGAAGGTAGATTTAGACCTTTACAGTTTCAGAGCATCGGTAGTGTTGCGTTTTGGTTATCGCCATACTCGAACGCTGTAGCGGCTCTTAACAGACCAGTGATCTTTCTGCAAGAGGCTTCCTTTCATTCATGACAGGTTCGGAGCCATTGCAACCGAGCTGCTGCCTGTCACTGTTTGAGCAATATACTTTTTACAGGCATTCTCGAACGGTACATCTCATCTCTGAGCCTACTACGTAATTTTTTTCCAAATGCTAGGTCAATAAAGCAGCGTATTAGGATAACACTAGCCTCTGTCATTTATAAGGCCGTTAGACGTTAAACGCCCACAAAAAGTTTGGATGCAAGTGTAATCTAACCATTTTTGTTAGTATTCGATTCTAATCAGTAGGAGGTACGACGGACTCTAATGGAGCTGTGACTGCACATCACCTAACAACACCACAGTTAAGAACGTGCTCTTTTCTTTATCAATAATGACAAAATTACACACTCTCGCAGGAAAACAAAGCTGTGTGCGAAAGTACCTAAGAGTCATTAATTGCTGCAAAGATGCTTGACCTGGAAGACCGTTATCGTCTCGACGACATATTGGTGTTTAGAAAAAAATTTTGCTTGCATCCACAAAACCTTCAGTAAGTATCTTAATGTTTAAACTATTAAGTCAGCATCTGACTGTTTCAGACACGATCATCTGAACGTCACCAGAAAGTAAATGAAAACTATGTAATAATCCGTGGAAAATTTGGGACATCGATTTAGATCACCGGGACTCGAAAGAAAGTTCTCTGAAGACATTAAATTTGATACTACTGACTAAAGTCGATTATTTTATTCTTGACATTGACGCATCACAGAAGGTTACGCAAATTAAGAAGGAAAATGAGAGTTTGATAATTTGCTGCACCTTCGTTCTTACAGTAGAACAAAGCCGGTATTGCCAAACCATGAAGAACATTCTGGCTGTTATCCAATTTGAGCAATGCAAACATTATCTGATTAAACATCAGCTCACCGCCAAAACGAACATCAGTAGCCTAACCAAGGTATCGAATTTAAACTACAGAGAAAACTGACACGATGGATGGTTATTAAGCAAAGATCATGACAGGTCCATTTGTCCATCTAGATTACATAACAGAGTGGTAGAATGCCAGAGCTATACCTAAGAATTAACATTGAAGGATTTATCCTGTGGTGATTTCACGTATGTTAAAAGTGCACATGAGGAAAAGACATTTGTTTTGACGTGTCATTGTCCAAGCGTGCAAAATATAATAACAGACCAGTGACGCATGTAGTATCTGCAATGATTCGATTGTTAAAAACTGAAGGACTGGCCCAACAGGAGGGACCGCAGACCGTGTATCAACTACAGATTGGAGCCAAAACATTATTAAATCATTTAATGTTCCAGAAAATAATAACTATATAGCCTAAAACCTTGAATCAGAGGAAAGGAAACAACTCTAATCCCCCTTGATCTAAGGACCTTGTCCATGCACACAGTGTTCAGTGTTGTCTACGTGTATATTAATGTTATATACCCTTACAAAATTGACGCCGGCAGTTTAGAGCCAGTTATCACGCTAGCCAATGCATTATTGGCTGGCAAATGAATATTAATATCCGGTTTTACAATCGACAAAGACATCTGATGACTTAAATTTGCATTATGTGCTCAACTGGTAGAAATCTAGGGTTAATCAGAAGGACAATGAAGCTTTTCTAGCGTCTTAAGCGGCTTAGAATTTTGGATAAATAGACACATAGTCTTATATTCAGGAAGACCCATAAGAGATTGCAGTTCAACAACGAATTGTTAGACAACAAACACCACTGCAATAGCATGTTGCGTGACATTACGACTTGGGTACAGGTCTGGGGTTTGATCACAAGTTATGATAAATATCAAATGACCTGGTCATATTAAGAATACCCAATGGAATACATCTAGATTTACTGGAACGTTTCTTAATTCAAAGAAAGACAATGAGTTGATCAGTTTTATTACTGGACAAAATTAACTCCCCTCCAACAACAGAGCGCTAGAGAAGCCACTAAGAGTTCTGTTAACGATTTGGCTACCTCTTTGAGATCTTCAAAGATCATGTACGACATTTTGAGAGTCACTGTTGAAAGCAGCGAGTAAACACCACAAATTAATAGAGACACCTTAATGAAACGAAGAAAGTTTAAGTAGTTAAAGATGTGCTAAAAAAGAACTCGAATTTCAAGGTGGAGAGACAAGTCAGTTAAAAAGTAATGTGTCTGTAAAAATAATGTGCAATGCGACCACTGTCAAGAGTTATTTAACTTGACCTGTACTGGTTTAAGACCGCGAAGGAAAAATTGTAAATTATTAGGATTGGCATACCATAAAAACTGGTTTAACCCAGCATTTCTTTTGAAATGTCTGAACAAAGTAATTGCTGTAGTTTCTATATTTGGCGGTTTCGCGGCTTTGATTTGTGCATTGTCTTTTTGACAGTTTTCACGGTGTTCTGTCGTTCTCATCGGTGTTCTGTTATTATCTTCATCAGAGGGAACACCAGGAAGCAAATAAAATGACAGAGTTGAATCATGGATTAGATTTTATGGCGATTTTCTAATTGAACGGATTTTTATTTAATTGATTTTCGGATAACTGAGTGATAGAAATTTTTATACTGTTGAATTCTGTTTTTGAAGAGTGACAGTGAAAGCGGTTGTTGCTGTACTTTGGGGTTAGTACGTAACGTTTCGACAAAAATGTGTTCGTGCTTGATATAGTGAAACGCTCTTTTTATGTGCGAATATCATCGAACAGCTAAAATGTGTCTTACCGAACGAGCACTAAATCAATTCATATCTA
This sequence comes from Limnoperna fortunei, assembly GCA_944474755.1. Lineage (NCBI taxonomy): Eukaryota > Metazoa > Mollusca > Bivalvia > Mytilida > Modiolidae > Limnoperna > Limnoperna fortunei. The sequence continues at coordinate 12,693,839 of OX104115.1, read as the reverse complement.
AAATCTTAAAATAAAGTATTAGGTATATGTAATATTGAGACTGAAAAATACATTTATACAGGATATAAATATGACAAAAGGTTTTTATAATGTCTGTTTATGATGTATAAGTTTTAAAATAAAACGCAGTAAAGAAATTCGTTTAAACTACGAATTTCAAACTACAAAATACACAATAGTACATTTTAATTCGTCGAGTCGGAAGTTTTTAAAAATGTTAAATTCTATTCCTTGAAAATTAAATAGATAGCTACTTACACAATGTTAGGACAAGGAGACAGGTTAAAATTAAGTAATCCAACCTCATTTTGCATCGTTTAAGAAAGTATTATCTCAACATACATATAAGTATGCATATAAATATCAGTTGACATTTCTTTAGCTCATTTTTATTGGCTGAACTACTTAATCAAATTATTGTCATAAATATATACAGTCATGTCAGTTATTTTAATAGTCCATTTTGTAACTGTTTAAAATTCCTTTTAAAACTTATATAAAAACAAAACAAATAAAAATAAATGTATTTCTTAATTGAACATTTTTCTATAAAATGATATAATTATTTGATGAACTCTTTTACTCAATATAATATCAAGCAGTATCCTATAACTTAGGAAAAGACTATTATGACTTCATTACCAAACACATTAAAATATTAACAAGTAGGCAAAACAATTAGCCATAAAAACAAAAGGTCATTTAATGGAAAATATTGGATCACAATTTTAGTGCAAAACAAAATTGACTAATTGATAGTTGAATCCCTAATTGATAGGGTTGTTTTGAGGTTAACGTGTCAATTATTCTACATTGTTACGGTTTGTCTTATTTTAAAATCCCGTTAGTCCAAAAAGCCATAACATATAAAAACTGTTATCAGATCTGGCAAAAATAATGATATACCTAAGGAAAATTTTAGTTTTTATCACTGATTAACTTTTGTATAACCATGGTAACGTTTAGGCGTCAATTTACCATAACATTACGCTATGAGCGTGGCCTTCATATGAGCACGAGATAAAGCGTGATAAAACCCTAAGGTTAAACGCAATTTGTGAATAGTGAATATGGTAGTAAATGTTTTTTTCGAAAGGAATGCAATAGTTGGTATGAACACACACAAAATTATCTTTAAAGGCATTTTAGAGGACGAAAGTCAATTATATCTTATATTTTAGCTAATTGAAACAAGAAGTTTAATTTTATCCCCTATAGTTGTAACAGAATCAGACAGTGTGCAATAATCATCTACCCCGTTCATAGTCAATTTTTATTAATACATAAAAATGTGAAGCTAGATATTTTATCTTTAGCTTGAAGTAATAATAAACAGTATTTGACACAAGCGATTATTTGAACAATCCTTTTAACGTATACTTATAAATGATCAGTACATTATGAACAATGTTTGCATTGTAGGGATATTTTCACACCTGACGTCATATATATTTTGTAATAAGAATTTGTCTGTCCATGAAATATTACTTTCGGTTACACACCTCGGTATCTTGTTTTAATTTAAAGTAGTTTGTTGACTTTCACAAAATGGCCATGGGAAAATCGATGTTTGGCTACTATTTTATTCTTAAGTATTGATAAAGGATAATCATATTCCAACTGAATAAACAATTGAATGAATTTATGTTGGGATAATAACTGATAAAAAATATATAATCGTTGTATCCAAGGTAAGTAATAGGGTATAAATATTACTTGTGGCATTTAAACAAAAGATTAGCCTGCCCTGCTTAATAAGAGGTAAACAATATAAAAATGCCAGATAAGTCACTAATAGCCCTGGGAAGCATAAACGTTTTTAGGCCATCTGTGCAGTATACCGTAGATTTTCACGGAACATGTAGGTGTGGTGCAAGTCAGTTTTATTTGCCTTCAAACACAAAAGGTACTACGTTTTAGCGTATTAGATTCAGTAAAATAAGCTGCTAATTTGTAACAGAAAATAATTACAAATAGCTAAGAAATGCATATACGTAAATGGGATTGGTCAGCCAGGGATTATTATATCGTACGTATTGCAGTGAATATTTGTACGCTTTTAAGATCAAACGTCAAATATATGAAAATTGTATCTTGGCTAAAAAGGAAATCAACATGGTTAAAGTTTTGTCTATAGTCAGAACTAATGTCTGTCCTCTCATATTTAAAGTTTATTAAATTTGATTGGGCAGAGAGTCGTTGCCTTTATTTCTTTTTTTATCAAATAGATCATGAATATCTACACGTCTCTAATTCTGTGTATTGAGAAACCTGTGTTCAACAAATTGATCCTTAATCCTGTCTTTATGCTGCGTGTGAAACAAGGAGTATGAAAAAGTCAAATGTTTTACTACTGTTACATACTTCAAACTCAGAAAGCAAGATTACGTTGCCATTTGTTGGCATGGTTGGTAAATGGTTGGCATTGGCGTTCTAACATCAGCCCAACGTTGACGCATCGTAATGTGACCAACCGTTGGCTTTCCAACGTCGATCAACGTTGGTCCAGCGTAAGGAGACCAACTGTTGGCTTTCCAACATCAACCCAGCGTTAACCCATTGTAACACGATCAACTGTTGGCGTTCCTACGTCAACCTAACATAAATTGTCCACAATAAAAATCAATGCTGCAACTGTCGATTTAATTAAACAGAAATATATGACATAAAAATGTAATTAATAATAAAATATGAGTGCATTTAAATCATAATAATCTTTTATAATCTTGCAAAAAAATATGGGATATATATTTATAGTTAAACCTGATTCCTGTAAATTGTTGGAACAAGGAGTGAATTTATTAGACGCATGGCATTGGTATCCTATTTCAGATAAATTTTGCGCTAATCCATAGCATCATCTGTTTCCGGAATTCACGTCGGTAGCCATTTCGGACAGCTTGGAGTATTTTATCTAAAACAAAAAAAAATGTAAGTACATGAACTTATTGCTTAAATATTCAGTTTTTATTATTAAGAATGTATTCCAGTAGTCACACTTCGGTGCTGACAGGAATATCATTGATTCTTTCATTGATATAGTCATTGTTTACCGCCCTGAAATTTCAAAAATTATTTAATTCTAAGGTTTTTCTATTTTCAAGGGGTAGATAGCCTTAGCCGAATTTGGTATAACGTTTTAGAATTTTGGTGATAAAAGCTCTACAACATCTCATTCATTTGGATTTAAATATTGTTTGGGTTCGAGCGCCACTGATGAGTCTTGATTAGACGAAACGCCCGTCTGCCGTAGTAAATTCTACAAACCTTTGTATCTTTGGCGACATTTTATTAAGCTATATTTATTTGAATCGTCGTGCGTGCATACTTTCCCACTGTGCCACAGGCTTATATGTTTTATTGGTATTGTTCAACTTGTGTTTTGTTAATTTTATTTCATAACAAAGTGTAAATAGTAAGAAACATATTCGTATTGTTAAAATATTCCCAAAATATACATGGTAGAATTAACCCATTTGTTGTATTTGCTAGTAATCTGCAATAAATCATCGAGACCATTGTTACAGAATAAGATAGGTGCACAATAAAGTATGTAAAGACTATACATGTACGCCAGAAAGGGCAAGGAATAAAAAAATCTCATGGAATGTCCTGTAATGGGTTCATGTTCGTTTTTAGACATTTTCTGTGTTTTTATTAGCTTTGTAACATTTTTGTGGTAAAATCATTTATTGTTTGTAAGAATTAAACTATTTTATGTCAGCCGTTACACAAATTCAAACTGGCCTAAATTATTACTGATATTATGTCTAATATAATAGACAAGACAGTTCAACTACAGTTACATAGCAAATTTTTGAAATTGAATGTTAACAAATTTTGTAGTCGAATATTTTCCAACGAAATATTTTTTTCTGCATCAATAATGGTTTCAATAGTTAACCATCAAAATGAAGCTATTACATAGAAAATTACAACAATATCTAAAATTTGTGGCATATATTAAACTGAAATTATAACCAAAAACAAAATGACAAATGAAAACACATCATATGATATTGATGGTATTTTGATGACAAAAAATATATTTTACCTTTCATATTCCATTTTGTTCAGGGGATGTGAGAAAGAAGGGACTAAGCTTACGTTACAGCTAGTGACAGTTATATTGACAATGCAATTAAGGACTTGTTGCAATTCGCAAGAAATATACAAAGAGTCTTTAGGAATTAAGAAGAAAAACTGTTGATAAAGTAAAATTGGAATAAAGTTGTTCATTAATTTATGATTTTTTTCTTACATGGAAAATGGTTCAGAAACCACCAAAATATACATACAGTACATATCGACACACATTACAGTATTTTAAAGCAGAGATCACTTATCCTTTTGACTTATTTAGGAAACGACAAGTAAAAAACAAAAACAAAATTGAGCTGTTGACTGAGACGTAAAGCAGGAAGAAACTTTTGGGTAAGATGTTGGCATCGTGCAGTCTTATTTGACTATATCTGGTGGGGCCAACATTTGCCGAACTAGTTGATCTAATGTAAGGCCCATGAGAAAAAGTGCGTTGGGCCAAAATTGGGTCAAACAAAGTTGCCATCATTAACCCGCCGTGTGGCCAACAATCTGCGAAGGAGGTTGTATATCATCAATAGCGGTCACATACGACTACAAGGGAAGCATTGTCCATTATGTTTGCAAAGAAATAGATAAAATAGTCTGCGATTTAAAACAGAAAGTTGACTAAAATAATAAACGTTTTGACATTAGTTATATGAAGCATTTGTATATGGTAGTTTTTTGCAGACATTTGTAACAGTCTATTTTTGAAAATTGCATCTTAGCTAAAATGGTTATTGTAAACAAAATATTAATGCTGTCGATTCTTAACCTATATCTTCAGTCTATAGATTTTGAAATGCGTTTTTAAGGAAATAAATTTGGGTTCTAAAATGCTTCTGTATGTAATATTTCTATTTTCGTATAGTTGATGTTGGTTTATTCTAATGACACTGTTCAAACATAAAAACTACTACAAAAGGACGATACGAATTTACATAATGGGTGATAGTTATTAATTTTATCTGTCAGTTAAAAAAAAACTGAATGTGCAATATGGGTTATAGTTATTAATCCTATCTTTCAGTTAAAAAAACTGTACCTATAATAATGACATCCTCTATCGGCGATGGTAATTCATTTCTTATTCGTTTTTGCTTCCCTCAACTGCCATGGTACCATACGGGGATGCGAGTGTTGTCAGTAGTTTACCTACAAAGACCCCTTTTGTAGATTAGGAAAAACTAGGTTCATTGTATCCGCTAAAAATGTGAAATTGACCCATGCAATTTCTTACTTTTCTAGTGGCAGTCAATGGCAGTCAAAACGCTCTACTTGTTTCGCTACGAACAAATATGGACGATTTGCTACAAAATAGCAAACGCCCGGTTAGTTTTCGAAAAAGGTAAAAAAATATAAACCCATCAGAATTCACAATGATTTAAAGGTAATTTTTCGATACTTCAATTCCTTACAGGTAAAGAATGTAGTGTAATATATTTGTGAACAAGTACATGATGTCTTGCATAGAATTTCTTCAATCGAGACATTAACATTTTAGCAACAAATCCCTGATTTTGCAGTTTTGCGTAAATCGATAAGCTCGACTTCAAGTAGGCCAATTCCAAATTTGTATCTTTAAAAAAGCAATATTCCGAATTCTTATCATGTGTAGTTTTCTTATATAGAGTTTTCTTTTAAAGGCAGCCTATGATGCAACTGATTATTTCTTTTTATAAACATGCATACATGTATCTTTTCTTGGCTTTGACAAAGGAAATGCTTTAAATATGACAGTATGAGATGTTAGCACGACTTGTAAAGCCTTTTGTATTATTACAAGCATGAATTAAAGAATTCACGTTTTAAAAGTCTCTGGTTTTTGTTTTTGTTTGTTTGTTTGTGTGTAAAATTAACATTTGTTTTTTGCAGTTTGTGTCATGTATATAATTAGTTAATTTGCAACAATTGCAACAAATATTAGCCTACACTTCATGTGTTTAATTCTAGACGCATATTTATTTCTAAGGTTGGAAAGCCATCAATTAAATTAGAATATATCCATCATTATACATTTCTTTTGTGTTAATGACTTGACATAGATATAGAAATTCATATACATAGAATTCATATTGCAACACTCCGTACCTTGGTACAATGCGTGTTACTCCAGCGCATGAATAATCTGATGAATACAATTCCGCCTAATATTTTTAAAAGATGATAAGCATAAAGCGCATACTATTGTGTTTCATTTTAATTTAAGATATATCTTTTCTGTATCAAAAGAAACAACGAACCTAATGCTCTGATTAAAATTAGTTTGAATGATTTTTTTTTCTTTCTCTATTTTTTATCCTGTACTTCAGTAAAACACTAATAAGGAGTTGTATTTATGTAAAAATTGATTATAATCAGTTAAGACATAAAATTCAACGCGACTTATGAAAGAGATAATGTTTAGTCATTTACAAGTTTGTGGGCAAACAATGAGACATCAACAATGCCATATATTTAAAAGCCCAGTGATCATAATTTATCAAGGGATTCAAAAACAAGGCGGGTCTAACTGATCGTGTTAATCAATAACAGATATCACAAAAAGGCTTTAAAGTTCGCTTGTATTTGTTAAATATGGTTGTGCATAGTATAAGTGTTTTGTTTCTTGCAGTTATCTTTAACACTGAAGGTAAGAATTTGTACTATTATCATTTATTAGCGTTAAACAGCTCCTACTAGAAATTAATGTTATGTTACTTCTGGAAATTATAACAGAGCTTATCATGCATGTTAGATGTTGTTATTAAACATGACATTCTGGTGGTAGTAGCCCTTGAATATGACGCACGAATCAGACTCGCAATAGGAAGAACTAATTTGCCTTTTGTTGCTGAAAGAAAGTAACATTTCAACCTCAATTCAATATAATATATTTATATAAACTATAATTATACTTACGCTATTTAAAATTGTTTTTTCATCTGGCTGTAACTTATCTGATATATAGTAAATTCAAAGTATACTAGGCTTGTTTTCTTTTCTGTTTAGTTGTTTTAATGAATTTTCTCACTTTAGCTATTTTTCAGGTGTATTGTAGCGTTTTATTTAGTCAAACACACTATGCCCAAAAAAGGGTCCAAAAACGAATCCCTAGTTTTGACAAATCGGTGATCAGTTGAAGAGCGCCAACTGCAACACTGGGTCACCGAGGCTCCTTTTTGAGACAGATTATATAAACAATTCAGTAATCTAATATATGCTTATGGAATATCTTTAGTAGTATTACAAATACATTCATCAAGCTCATTTGCATATAATCACGCATCTCTACATATTTCTAATGAAATGACGCTCCATTGTTGCGAAAGCGTATTCCTGCCTGCTGGAAAAAAATACTTCATATCATAAGTCAACAAATGCAAATTCTCTAAACATAATATAATCAAGTTTTATTTTTTTTAATTTTTGTTTGTTGAGCTTGTTTTAAATTTCTAAAAAGTTACAATTGCATTAAATTACAACGGCCTCTTAATTATTTGCACATGGGGAAACATTTTATGTTCTCACTTAGGCACCAAGTTTCGTTGAGTAATGAGAGACCCCTCAAAACGAGCGGAATAATTTCAGCTACACTACATTAAATTTTTGATGTGTCATGTTAAATAAATAAAAATTAGCAAATTTAGAAACCCCGAAGGGTACTCAGGGAAACTCACAAACACCAATAAAATAGTCCACAAATGGGTTTTGCACAATCAGCTAAAACAGCCAATACATTTAATAATTTATCTAAATAAATTTATTCATACATTCTATATGAAACTGCTTTTTAAATACAGCTCAAATATAAAAATTTTATTGAATAATAAAAGCACTGCTCATGCTTCAGTTTCGCGCAGCCAAATATCAAAATAAGAACTAATTTCCTCTCCCTCAGTCAAAGTTCATTTACAGAGCCGTTGTCAAATGCAAAACTGCTTCTTATGCATCAGCATCATAGACATGTATGGAGCTGAGGTCATATCTGCTCCGTTCCATAATCCGTAACTACGCAACGGATATCACCTCTATCATACAAGCTTGAGGATTCCCTATAAACTGTGCCCACTAGTGGGTCCAAATTATAGAAATACAAAGATAATTCAGTCTTGCACTCTGCATACTATTTATGTTTACCATATTTAGGCGAAATTTAAATATGAACATGAAAAGTAAAAAAAGATTTTAAAAATGTAGTAAGGAAAATAGCAAAGAAAACTGACCGAACAACAAGAGCAAAAAGTCAAGAGAAAGTTACAAATCCGGAAATAGACAAACGCAACACAAAAACCAAAAACATAAACAACATGAAGAGAGTAACCCGAACCCAATAAAAACCATGGGTCACTCAGGTGCTCCGGACGAATAAGAAGTGTCTGCCTCTATTTAAACATCTATTCCAACTCTATTTATTCATTGTCATGTATAGGGAAAAGTCAAATCCAGGAATAGGAATCACTACCTATGACTCAGCAAAAATGTCAGATCGTATTTCAGACACTGATTTCCCATAACGATCAATTAAGTCATGGCGACGACCATAGAATGTCTGGAGAGATATCTTCAAACTAGGTGCAACAAACCCTTGTATGAGTAGTTTAGCAGTCAACAGCACGGATCGGTCTAGAAAATAGTAAATCTCGAAATAAACATGACGAAGGTTATCTACGTTTAACGCTTAGATAACCTATATCAATATATTCAATTAGAATGAAATACTTTTTAAAATAAGAAATCGATTGATTAATAAGTGTGTTTGTTTTATCATATTTGTAGAGGCTAACAAGTCAATAAATATGAGAAGGTGTAAATTCCTTGCGTGTGGTAGAGATGAATTGTAACGTAGGATGATATGTAGCCTCTATTTCAAAGATTGCATCATAGATAAATATTTCAGTCAAAACATTCTTATGATATCTTTACATCATTTCACATATGAGAGCTATACACACGATGTGAAATTACCATGCCGTTAAGAAACTCAGCCCTATCGACAACTTGTATTACTAAAAAACCATGTAAATATTGTTATTCAAAAGAAAATCAGAGTCAGTATGCTAAACCGTAGGTATCGTAAACTTTCGCCCTCTCAATCGATACTACGAACAGTATTGCTGCGGTTCATGTAGATTGACACGTTTGGAAGTTGCTACCCTCTTTTCACAGAAAAAATAATTTAATATATGATAAAAACTGCAATGTGGCCGCATAAACTTATCTTTTGCATAATTTTGACGTTTCAACTGTGAAATATAATGAAAATTACCTTTTTCATAAGAATTTTTTGACATTCGTTATTGTGCTAAATAGACATTAGATATAATTTATTTTTGATCCAAAACTTCAATGTCTTTTTGTCAGTAATAAGAACTGTTAATATGCATTATATTTTAGCTTTAGATCCGTGTGAGGTTTTCAGATGGCTGTCTTATTCAACCTACAGAGGGACAGCTTGTCCTTTAGCACATAATTTTCAATTATGTGACAAATACAACGATCTTTTATGGTACAGAACAATCGATAATTCTACAATAGTTACAGAGAGACCAGATTTGTTTAGCTGTGCCACCACATATCCCATATGGATGAATGGTTAGTTTAGCCAAAAAAAAAGTTAATATCTTTGATCGAGATAAGTGTCAATAGTATATTCTTAAAATTACTACATTCGTATCAACATGAAAATATTTAAAAAGTAATATTAGTTGTGATATTACAATAGGAAGCTTGTTGTTTCACCATCAAATCCAGCATATTTTGTCACAGAAGTTGAGTGTTGTGTTGCCATTCTTATAAACTCTATATGTTCTTACATTGCAGGGTCATTACCAATTTCAACTACTGAAGAAAACAGAATAGCTTGTGTGAATTTAGGTTATACAGAAAATGGCTGTGACGAAATAATTCCAATAAAGGTCAAACACTGCAATTCTTTTTATGTGTATCAACTAGCTGGACCAAGTGTCTGTAATGCCGCATATTGTTTTGGTAAAATAATATTAAGTATTTATTTTAGCACTGTAGCTCTAAAACATAATAATTTAACATTTCAGTTACAAGCTTCTGTAAGTCACACTACTCATCTGAAATATTGTTGGTAGTTGGTAGAACTACACTTTCAGTATCCCATAATAATACAATATAATACCATAAATCCATCTCGACCTTATAAGAATGACATTTTTATAACTTTTATATTGTTTGTTTATACGGTTTTTATCTTTACTTTTAGGACAAGATAAAGGTTGTCCCCCAATTGGTGAGTACAATTAATCACACAAATACCAAGTATTAATAACATGTTGTACTTTCTTAAATTACCGTTTGTATATCACTTATTTGTGCTAAGGTCTTTTAACATTGCAAAAGTGTTAATTATCTGCTAAAATGAACGTATAAATCTTACTTCTGTTGTTGTTGTTGTATTTACAATTTATTATGTTTAAATTTTCAACAGTTTGTTAATAGCTTTTACATATGGTCATAAATCGAAATCAAGTCCGTTAGTATGTTTGTATTATATGATAACCAAAAAGAAAATTAAGAACATATTTTTGTCTGAAAAGGAAATGTTTAAACACAGAATAATCTTTAATAACAACAAATAATCACAATACTTACAGCGTGTATTTCCGTTACCTGAAAATTCGTTCTATAGTACTACTTATTATTGGTTAAAGAGGTCGATAATAAAAGGGTAGACATAACGAAAAACAAAATTAGTCACTAATAATTGAGTGATCTTTCTCTGCATTCTGTAATAAAGTTTAATATTAATGCAGTACATAGCTGGAGACGAGATATAAAGACTTGGATTACATTTATGGAGTGTTATTCCATTGCTTGAAGATTTGTATTGAATTATCATTGAACTATTTTCAGAACCATGTGATTCATACTATCATCAAGAGCTGAACGCGGATATTAGCTATGACAACCTTTGCCATAATTGGACAATGTGGGTAAAGCCTAAGTCACAGTCTATAAAAACAGAATGTCCGTTGGCCACCGTAAATGCACCTCAGATATGGCTTAATGGTAATAATGTTTGAAGTATTCAAATCTATGATATTATGTTAAAGATAAATTATAAATAATATAAAGTTTGCCTGCAAAATATACTTAATATACCATTATTATATCTAAATTTATTTAGCCTTTCATTCCAAAACATAATAAAAATTTTGTGGAAATTTATAATGAATGTAACTAAGGTCTGTAAACGTTATCGTATTAATAAAGATTTTTATGGAATGTTTGTTTGTTTGTTTGATTGTGTTTAACGCCAATTTCAGCAATTTTGCGGCTATATCATAGCGTACAGTTTTTATTGGAACGGGTTAAGAGATTTAGTTAATGTTAGTATATTATATCACTTCATTTAGTATTTTAATTAAACGATGTAATTTGTATCTTTTAGTTTCTTTGAATGTTGACAACAGTGTAATAACAAATGGAACGATTTGCGTCAAAGATGGACATGAATGTTGCAAAGGATCAGTTGGGACAGAAACGAAAAATTGCTCGGGAAGTTTTGTATTTAAATTAACATCCAATTACGAATGTATTTGCGGTCACAAATGTGGTTTGCCAAGCAGTAAGTAAATTAAAAGACAAATTTATAGACACCAGTGTTATTTTGATTTAATAGTGGTCAATGTATCGAACAATTTGAAAGAGCATGCCCATTTTTTGCAACTTAAAGGATTTTTTTAATAATGATTCGAAATAATAATTACAAACTAAAAATTCTTACCATATTTTACACCTTCTAAGTGTTTGTTAAGAAATAATTTATTTGAATACTATATTATTACCAAGCAACATGATTATAATTGGCAATGGCAATAAAATTTCAATAATTTTAGACATCACATAAAAAATCAAATACTTTTCTATTTTTGTTGAAAGGTTCCTTGATGATTTAGTTAACTAACGTACACAATCTTTTTGTAATCACAAATCTAAACATAAACATTGTGAATACTATCTATGATTGCAGGTGCATCTGATGTGGTTGTCAGGTGGATGTTTGTTTTTAGTGCAGCTACTGTCATCCAAAAAGTGAGTAGTTAAATACAATAATGTCTTCCTTCGGTTATTTAAAAAACATCGCCCTACCAAATTGAAAAATAACTTTCAAAACGATGAATATTTTGAGGAAATAACTGTTGATTTCAAAATATATTTTTGGATCTACGAAATGTGCATAGGCAAGACCATACGCAGTAAGCAGTTTTCATTTGTCAAGCGAAAAACCATCGCCTAAACACAGCAAAATAAAAGGGAAGGCGCAAATTAGTTTATAAATATAAAAACATATTGACAACACAAAAATATGTCCCATCAAGATTACTTTATTCTATATTTTATTCAAGCATCTCTTAGCACCTTCAATTCGATTTTGATGTGTAATGCAATTTGCGGTGTTGCCTGTTGTCACTAAAAACACAAAAATGAGTGCAGCAGGAAAACACGAACACATGATAAGAATAAGACACAAAAATGATAAAAGCATGATCTGTGAAGCATTGTGGGATATATATTCGGTTTGTGAGATTGATCCGCTGTTGTTTCTTTTCAGATATTGTGATGATCTTCTTCTTGTGATAAGACTGTTTCTTTATTCTATCGCAACGTTGGAAGCTAAGAACTATACCTAAAGCACATTGTTTGACATCAAAAGCAGAACGTACGGAGATTAATGTATAATTTGTTAAAGTTTTTTTTATATTTGTTTGATACAATTTTGAGTTACTGTTTGTAATTTGAAAATTTGTTTAAAATAATACCATAAAATTATTATTAATCATATTTATAACAAATTATACATTATAACATCCTTTCATGATAAGACATCATGCTCACAAGTAGAAAGATCTTTCTAGTTTCCAGTGAGAATCTCTTCCCAATCGTTATAATTGATATAAAAGTCACAATGAGAATACCTTAATTTTATTCATGGTGTGTGTTCTTCATCTGTTTTGAATTTTTAATCATTGGTAGAAGAAATTCCTGAAGTATTATTCTTATCATTAAAATAGCTACGATAATAAGCAATGTTTTATATTTAAGGAATACTTCAAATTTCTTATTTAATTTGGTTTGGGTCTGTTTACGCCTAATAAACCGCGAAGCTGTTTATGAATGGTGTAAACAGACCCAAACCATATTATATCATATAACCTGTTCAGAAATTTGAAATATTCCTTATAATTTAATTTTAACTGTAAATTTTAACTATGTTTATATTAAACGTCTATGATCTTATATTTTATAATTGGGCTGCTCGATTTGAATTAACCAATTAGATTTCAGCTTACATAGCAAACTTAATTATAGGCTAAATAAAAACAACTCTTTTACTCTACTCCCATTTTTCTGCCGTGTTAAATTGGGGCGACCTTTTAAGTATTTGCCCCAAAGCACCGACCTTCATTGTGCTCATATCTAAGATAATTTCTTCCCATTTGTAAAGTCCCCATTTTGACACATAGCTTGGGGAACATAAAACAGATTTATAGCTACTCAGAATTGGCAAAAGGGTGCAAAATATTTTATTATTTGGTTATTTGCAGTTTAACAAGCCAAGCAGCATTACATATCAAAATAACCTACAGCATAGCATTTTTTACAATATTAACTGACATCTACATAATAATTTGAAGCAAACATTTAGTATTCGAAAACCATAATATTAGCTATACAAATTCTAAATAAAACCCTTTCTTCAAATTATTAAACCTGAATTTATATCAATCGAATCTAGTTGTCTGCATTTACCGATTAAAGAAATAAAACATGCATGAATACAGTAGTAGATTCATTTATCCATAATCTAATTTGGTTGTTTCTGGTTCAAAATATTTTGTCACTTAATAGGAAATAACTGTTTTAGTGAGTTCTAGAGTAAAAGTAATTTCCAATGCTTACTATTTAAAGAAATTTTATTTTTGGAAGTTTCGGATCTGAAATTGTAAATAAACGTAATAACATCGTTGAGAAATGTTATTGGTAATAGTACGATTACCCAGTGCATGTTTTATGAATACGTACTAAAAGCTTAAGGGGTATTCTATAACCTTTTAATGCGGATTGAACTGACAAAGTGTTATGCTTTTCTAATGTCCTTATTCTATAGTATTTAAATATGAAGAAAGTTGTTACAATTATAATGTTTCTTCAATGGTTCAACGAACAATAAGCTGTTGCGTCTTCTGAGATGTTTACCATATGAAAAGCAGCTACAATACAATTTTGTGCAAAATTATATTACAATTAGCACAGTATTTGCCCATGACATCGTTGTTTGTATGTAAGTGAATTCCTTATTGCTCATATGGTTGGGGCTTTGCCATTTGGTTGAATTACTAATGTCTGAAATCGATTAAAATTGAATGTAATGGTTGCATTTAAATATTTCACAGTTCAATGAGCCTCTTTTCACTTTCTGCATTTAAACAAAAAAAAAAGATTATCATAGAGACAATCAATGCGACACAAATTGCTGGCGTGTAATAATAATTGAAATCCTCATTAAACAAGCAAAAGACACAAATTGAGTGTAATATCCTTTGACAAATCGTATATCTATTAAAGATTCAAAACCTATCATACTGATAAATAATTTAAATAGCAAGAACTCACATTCCTAATATATATCGAACCATGTCAACATGTCTTCTAATTATGTTTTTGGTTATTGCAGGATACACGTTGACTAAATAATAAAAAAAACGAAAATTTTGACATGAAATATTCATGCTATACAGATTACGTTAGAGAGCGCTTTTAGACTTGAACTTACTACTACTTACCTAACGTAAAAGAAACAAATATAATAACGCAAAAGACGTTCATTTTACAAATACATGTCCTATAATTGGCCATTTGTGAATGTTATCTGTTAAACTAACAGTTTATTATTATTAATAATCAATATAAAAGAAAAATTAAACATGCAATATAACATATCATCTATCCCGTTATCAGCATTACGTTACATATATACTATTGTAAATCATGATACTGGAGCAACAGGTGTCGGAAGTGTTACTGTAACCATTCCAGTTGAGAGACGTTTGATTAAAAATGAGTCTTTTTAATTGATCTTTTATTATTACAAATTTTACTGATTTTTCTCTTCTATTGATCGCGTGCCTGTCAACACTGAGGTTCAAGTCTCAATGACTTTATTCTTGATAAAAAAAACTTAAAAGGCAGCAGCCTAACATGTATGTCGTATGCGTTAATAAAACTCTGTTTTCAAATTGTATGAAACAACGGGTTGTGCAAACTTCAGGTTAGACGTTAACAGTAACATTACATTTATAAGATGGTAAACTGTCTTGTTCCCCAATACTGACGTAGCTTCGAATAAGTTTGAAAACGCCTAAGAACACATGACCGACAGTAGGACTCAAACTTCTCTATGCCAGAACTATTGCTGAAATCTCACTTTAAATTTTGTAAGTAGCTCCCGAAGAAATAAAAGATAATATTATAGCCTTTTTAAAATCCAACTTTTAGTCAAATTGTATCAAACTACAGTTATTATTAGGAAACACAGCTAAGTCAAATCTTTCATATTCGATTACAAACAATATTAGGTTTTTTAACCATAACATATTCTCCAAAAATTTCATAGATTCGCCAAAGGGGGTCAGAAACACATTTTCATCATCAGTTTTACTGTCCTTGATTCATAAATCAAGAAACTAATATACTGACAGGAATATATATATAAGTAAGTATTTGTTTTTAAATATAAAGTGGATAACTGAGAAAATAAACATTGGTGATTATATTAGTACCCTATATGACATTTACCTCGGACTGCCTTTAAATTCAGTCAAGCGCGAAAACCTGGTTCGCACGTTCCAAAACATCACATGTATTGGGCTTGACAAAAATCAGTTTGCACGTGCAATTCATGGGTGATTTGTTAGCGGGTATAAAAACTCAGTACTTCTTTTCTCTAAATCAGTAGTCTTATTGACATCTGATGAATATCGGTGTGCCGAGGTTAGACGCTGCACCGCAACATCGCTATCGGTCGACTCCAGGCCGGTTAATTACAGACTGAGTTTGCGGACACTTCAATGTTCACCGCATCACGATTTCTCGCCTGTTAGAGCGGTACCAGCAGCTTGACTCTACAGAAGACAGAACTCGCAGAGGGCGCCCACTCACCACTACTTACGCCAAGGATCGATACATTAGGCTCTTTCATATACGATACAGGAACGTCCCTGCAACAATTTCAATTTTCAGCAACCGTGGCTTGCGGACAACTTCTTCGCAGACCACCCGTAATCTATTGCGAAACCATGGTTTGCGCGCCAAATGACCATAGTTTGGAGTCACTTTGAGACGAAAACATCGCCAGGCAAGACAATATTTGACACAAGCGATTATTTGAATAGTCTTTTTAACATATACTTAATGATCAGTACATCATGAACAATGTTTGCATTGTAGGGATATTTTCACACCTGACGTCATATATATTTTGTAATAAGAATTTGTCTGTCCATGAAATATTACTTTCGGTTACACACCTCGGTATCTTGTTTTAATTTAAAGTAGTTTGTTGACTTTCACAAAATGGCCATGGGAAAATCGATGTTTGGCTACTATTTTATTCTTAAGTATTGATAAAGGATAATCATATTCCAACTGAATAAACAACTGAATGAATTTATGTTGGGATAATAACTGATAAAAAATATAAAAATCGTTGTATCCAAGGTAAGTAATAGGGTATAAATATTACTTGTGGCATTTAAACAGAAGATTAGCCTGCCCTGCTTAATAAGAGGTAAACAATATAAAAATGCCAGATAAGTCATTAATAGCCCTGGGAAGCATAAACGTTTTTAGGCCATCTGTGCAGTATACCGTAGATTTTCACGGTACATGTAGGTGTGGTGCAAGTCAGTTTTATTTGCCTTCAAACACAAAAGGTACTACGTTTTAGCGTATTAGATTCAGTAAAATAAGTTGCTAATTTGTAACAGAAAATAATTACAAATATCTAAGAAATGCATATACGTAAATGGGATTGGTCAGCCAGGGATTATTATATCGTACGTATTGCAGTGAATATTTGTACGCCTTTAAGATCAAACGTCAAATATATGAAAATTGCATCTTGTCTAAAAAGGAAATCAACAAGTTTAAAGTTTTGTCTATAGTCAGAACTAATGTCTGTCCTCTCATATTTAAAGTGTATTAAATTTGTTTGGGCAGAGAGTCGTTGCCTTTATTTCTTTTTTGTCAAATAGATCATGAATATCTACACATCTCTATTTCTGTGTATTGAGAAACCTGTGTTCAGCAAGTTGATCCTTAATCCTGTCTTTATGCTGCGTGTGAAACAAGGAGTATTTAAAAGTCAAATGTTTTACTACTGTTACATACTTCAAACTCAGAAAGCAAGATTACGTTGCGATTTGTTGGCATGGTTGGTAAATGGTTGGCATTGGCGTTCTAACATCCACCCAACGTTTACGCATCGTAATGTGACCAACCGTTGGCTTTCCAACGTCGATCAACGTTGGTCCAGCGTAAGGACACCAACTGTTGGCTTTCCAACATCAACCCAGCGTTAACCCATTGTAACACGATCAACTGTTGGCGTTCCTACCTCAACCTAACATAAATTGTCCACAATAGAAATCAATGCTGCAATTGTCGATTAAATTAAACAGAAATATATGACATAAAAATGTAATTAATAATAAAATATGAGTGCATTTAAATCATAACAATCTTTTATAATCTTGCTAATTCATTAATCAACAAAATATGGGATATATATTTATAGTAAAAACTGATTCCTGTAAATTGTTGGAAAAAGGAGTGATTTTATTAGACGCATGGCATTGGTATCCTATTTCAGATAAATTTTGCGCTAATCCATAGCATCATCTGTTTCCGTAATTCACTTCGGTAGCCATTTCGGACAGCTTGGAGTATTTTATTTAAAACAAAACACAATGTAAGTACATGAACTTATTGCTTAAATATTCAGTTTTTATTATTAAGAATGTATTCCAGTAGTCACACTTCGGTGCTGACAGGAATATCATTGATTCTTTCATTGATATAGTCATTGTTTACCGCCCTGCAATTTCAAAAATTATTTAATTCTAAGGTTTTTCTATTTTCAAGGGGTAGATAGCCTTAGCCGAATTTGGTATAACGTTTTAGAAATTTGGTGTTAAAGCTCTACAACATCTCATTCATTTGGATTTTAAATATTGTTTGGATTCGAGCACCACTGATGAGTCTTGATTAGACGAAACGCCCGTCTGACGTAGTAAATTCTACAAACCTTTGTATCTTTGGCGACATTTTATTAAGCTATATTTATTTGAATCGTCGTGCGGCTGCATACTTTCCCACTGTGCACAGGCTTATATGTTTTATTGGTATTTTTCAACTTGTGTTTTGTTAATTTTATTTCCTAACAAAGTGCAAATAGTAAGAAACATATTCGTATTGTTAAAATATTCCCAAAATATACACGGTAGAATTAACCCATTTGTTGTATTTACTAGTAATGTGCAATAAATCATCGAGACTATTGTTACAGAATAAGATAGGGCAAGGGATAAAAAATCTCATGGAATGTCCTGTAACGGGTTCATGTACGTTTTTAGACATTTTCTGTGTTTTTATTAGCTTTGTTACATTTTTGTGGTAAAAACATTTATTGTTTGTAAGAATTAAACTATTTTATGTCAGCCGTTACACAAATTCAAACTGGCCTAAATTATTACTAATATAATGTCTAATATAATAGACAAGACAGTTCAACTACAGTTACATAGCAAATTTTTGAAATTGAATGTTAACAAATTTTGTAGTCGAATATTTTCCAATGAAAATATTATTTTCTGCATCAATAATGGTTTCCATAGTTAACCATCAAAATGAAGCTATTACATTGAAAATTACAACTGCAATATCTAAAATTTGTGGCATATATTAAACTGAAATTATAACCAAAAACAAAATGACAAATAAAAACACATCATATGATATTGATGGTATTTTGATGACAAAAATATATTTTACCTTTCATATTCCATTTTGTTCAGGGGATGTGAGAAAGAAGGGACTGGGCTTACGTTACAGCTAGTGACAGTTGTATTGATAATGCAATTAAGGACTTGTTGCAAAAATACAAAGAGTCTTTAGGAATGAAGAAGAAAAACTGTTGATAAAGTAAAATTTGAATAAAGTTGTTCATTAATTTATGATTTTTTTCTTACATGGAAAATGGTCCAGAAACCACCAAAATATACATACAGTAGATATCGACACACATTACAGTATTTTATAGCAGAGATCACTTATCCTTTTGACTTATTTAGGAAACGACAAGTACCAAACAAAAAAAATTGAACTGATGACTTAGACGTAAAGCAGGAAGAAACTTTTGGGTAAGATGTTGGCATCGTGCAGTCTTATTTGACTATATCTAGTGGGGCCAACATTTGCCCAAGTAGTTTGTCTAATGTAAGGCCCATGAGAAAAAGTGCGTTGGGCCAACATTGGGTCAACAAAGTTGCCTTCATTAACCCACCGTGTGCCCAACAATCTGCGAAGGAGGTTGTATATCATCAATAGCGGTCAAATACGACTACAAGGGAAGCATTGTCCATTATGTTTGCAAAGAAATAGATAAAATAGTCTGCGATTTAAAACAGAAAGTTGACTAAAATAATAAACGTTTTGACATTAGTTATATGAAGCATTTGTATATGGTAGTTTTTTGCAGACATTTGTAACAGTCTATTTTTGAAAATTGCATCTTAGCTAAAATGGTTATTGTAAACAAAATATTAATGCTGTCGATTCTTAACCTGTATCTTCAGTCTATAGATTTTGAAATGCGTTTTTAAGGAAATAAATTTGGGTTCTAAAATGCTTCTGTATGTAATATTTCTATTTTCGTATAGTTGATGTTGGTTTATTCTAATGACACTGTTCAAACATAAAAACTACTACAAAAGGACGGTACGAATTTAGATAATGGGTGATAGTTATTAATTTTATCTTTCAGTTAAAAAAACTGTACCTATAATAATGACATCCTCTATCAGCGATGGTAATTCATTTGAAAGCCACCAGTTAGTACTTTAGCACATGTATTAGTATTATTGATAACAGGTTAAAATCAACCTTTTTAAAATATTTTTGCAAATATTTCTGAACCTGCAGCATGATTCGCTATATTTATGTATATGTGGTTTATTTATCTAAACGTGTGTACATAATAATAATTAGGAGTATAGTATCAATATCATTCCTATTAGTGTTATTGTGTTATTTGTTTTTTTTTTTGTTTTTTGTTTGTTTTGTGCTTTATTATTATTATTCCTGTTGTTGTAAATCACCTAGTATATAGCTTTTGGTTATCATCCGTTCATACAAATGTATTATTGCTCTTCATCCTCCGAACACTTTAAATAATATATACAAAAATGTACATACTTATATAATATATATGTATATTTATTAATAATAAATTCCCAATTTCACCCAAAACCAAAAAATGTCCCTACATGTATTTGCATTAGAGTTATTTTACCTCTCATTGCTTCTGTTCTGTTTTCCTGTAAGCAATGACATTTTCTTTATATTCAAGATTTTAAAATCTTTCAAGATTTTTTTTATATTTGTTTGTGTATGTAGATACTGTTAAACTATCGTTCGATTTAGCTTAATCTATCCACTATTTTGTAAGAAAGATTCTATACCCTGTTCTCATCTTACCATTTTGTGTAGATTTTATCTCTCTTGTCTGTTTTTTTCCTCAAGTGATGATTTGTGTGATTCTACTTTGTGTTTAGTGTTGGGCTGCCCATTGAACCCAATTATTATACTGAAACCCAATGGATAATTGCATTGAAATGTACAGGGCAGCCATCGGTCTATTTTATTTACGTATACACTGCACCCGCAGACTCGTCAAAGTCAATTATCATGTAAGCTCATACAAAGATATACTACTCACAAATTTAAAGTGTTCATTACTCGTCGTCTCCCTCTCCCTCCTTCAAAGTTTAAATCCAAGTGTAAATGCTGTTTTTCTGTTATTTATCTTACATTATATCCTTGCTATTGGAAATATTGAAAAAAATCCTGGTCCCACAGTAAATAATATAAATAATTCATTAACCAATATATCAGAGAATTCAATCTCAATATGCAATTTAAATATTCGTAGTATGAGAAACAAACTCCCCTTCCTTGAAAATTTCACGGAGGAGTTTGATATAGTTACTATAACTGAAACCCATCTAGATTCAGTTTTAAGTGATGAAGACTTGCATCTCGATTCATTTTCAAAAACTATAATTCGTAAGGATCGCAACAAATATGGTGGTGGCTTACTTATCTATGTCAAGGATGATTTCTCAATTACTCGGAAAAGGTGCACTCGAAAACCAAACCGACGAATCGCTTTGGGTAGAAATTAAAGGTAAAGGTAAAATATTTTTACTTTGTTGTACTTATCGACCCGAATGGACGGACAATGACTACTGGACACGACTTAATTATGCAATAGGATTAGGCTACGAGATTAACGAAAACATTGTGATAACGGGTGATTTTAATTCTGATTTATTTAATGCCCACAATAATAAATTAATTGAAACAATGAACTTATTCAATTTAACGAATGTAATCGATAAGCCCACTCGGGTGACAGACCACAGTAGTACATTACTTGACCCAATTATTATAAGTGACTCAATCCAGTATTTATTTTCTGACGTTTTCAAAGTACCCGCTGACGTAAGTGATCATGATGCAACAATACTATTTATAGATTGTCCTAGATATATATCAAATTCATTCCAACGGGAAATATGGCTATATGATAAAACAGATATTGAAAAATTTTCAAAACAATTGAATTCTACAAATTGGATAGGACTTTTTTCGGATGCGGACGTCGATGAAATGTGTAGATTATTTACCAATAAGTTTCTTGAAATCGCAAGGGAAAGCATTCCAACTAAAACGGTTACCATAAGAAATAATGATAAGCCATGGTTTAACAGTGAACTTAGGAGGGAAATCCGTAGAAGAAATAGATTTAGAAAAACAGCATTTAAATCTAAAAGAGCAGCGGATCTTATAAAGTATAAGAAACAAAGAAATAAAGTAAATAATTTGAAAAAAGTTGCAACAGAAAATTTTGAAAAGAACCTTGATAATATAATATTGCATAATGCTACAAATTCTAAAACCTACTGGAAAATTATGAAAATGTTAATAAAATCAAATAAAGGCTGTTCTAAGATACCCCCACTTCAGAATATAACTCATGATCATAGTTTGGGAGATGTAGTCTATGGAGACGACGAGAAATGTAAGCTATTGAATATGTATTTTAGCCAAATTTCGTCCGTGAAGGATGAAAATGTTATTCTCCCGGATTTTGAACTTAAGACAAATATACATTTAAACAATATTATTATCAGTTAAGAAGAAATTGTTGACATAATAAAAATCTTAGAACCTAATAAAGCATCAGGGCCAGACATAATAAGTCACAAAATGTTAAAAATGTGTCCTGAAAAAATAGCAATTCCACTTCAATTGATGTTTAACAAATCTCTGCACCAATGCAAATATCCATCTATCTGGAAGACTGCAAATGTTATTGCAATATTCAAAAAGGGCGACAGTTCAATACCATCTAATTATAGGCCAATATCACTCATTAGCTGCGTAGGGAAGATAATGGAACGTGTTATTTATAAATATGTTTTTAACCACATGCAAAGAAATAATCTAATATATAAATACCAGTCAGGTTTTCTCCCTAACTGTTGTTCCACAGTCCATCAGTTGTTAGAAATATACAATTGTATTCTAAATTCACTCGAGAAAAAGGAACTAAATTGCTTTGTTTTTTGTGATTTTTCTAAAGCATTCGACACAGTTTGGCATAAAGGGTTATTACATAAATTGAAATCGTATGGTGTAAATGGAAATATATTAGAATGGTTTAAAAACTATTTAAATAATAGGCAGCAAAGAGTAGTTATAAAACAATCATCTTCTGTGCTTTGTAATGTGACTGCTGGTGTTCCTCAGGGATCGGTATTAGGTCCATTATTATTTATTATTTATATTAATGATATAGCCGAAAATCTAGTCTCTCTCTGCAGACTTTTTGCTGAGGACACGTCGTTCAGCTACTCTAGTCGGGACGTTTCACAGATACAATCTGTGATTGATCACGATCTTAGAGAGCTGAACGATTGGTCAAGAAAATGGTTAATGTCGTTTAATCCGGAAAAAACAGAAATTATATTATTTTCAAATATATCACAGCCAGAAATGAGGTTTTCATTAAATAATATTAGATATTCCAGTTACTACTTTTCATAAACATCTAGGAGTCACTTTTAGCAGCGATGCTAAGTGGAACATACATATCGAAAATATTATATGTAGTGTTTCAAGGCACCTAAATGTACTAAGGAAGCTTAAATACAAACTTAATCGAAAAAATCTAGAGAAACTCTATTTAGTCTTTATAAGACCCCTTTTCGAGTATGCCTGTGAAGTTTGGGACAACGTTGGTGTGGGTTACTGTAATAAGCTCGAGCTACTGCAGCTAGAGGCTGCTCGAATTGTCACAGGCCTACCAAGTTTTACTAATACAACTAATATTTATACTGAAACTGGGTGGGAGCCTTTAGCCGATCGTAGGAAACGTAGAAAGCTACAAATGTTTTATAATATACAACATAGCTCTGCACCAGCATATCTGTGTAATCTAATACCACCAACTATACAAAGCACTTCAGTGTATCCCTTGCGTAACGGTAATAACATTATGACCCCTTATTGTAGACTGTCCTTAACTAACGAATCATTCATACCATCAACTATTCGACAGTGGAACAGTTTGGATATGTCGATACGTAATGTCGATTCTATATTTAAATTCAAATCCGAACTTAAAAACATGAACCCATGTATAAAAGTTCCGAAGCATTTTGAATATGGACAGCGTAAATTTAATATTGTCCTAACCCAGCTAAGATGCTTAGCTTCATTTTTAAACTTTGATCTTTACAGAGTTAATATTATTTCTGATCCATCCTGTCGTTGTGGATCTAACCGTGAAGATTCATATCATTATTTCTTTGCATGTTCTAAATATACCATCATTAGAGACAGATTATTTGAGAACCTTTCCTGGCTGCCCAATTATTGTCCAATAAATCTTGAACTTTTAACATGTGGTAACCCGTTATTGTCCACTGAGCAGAACAAACAAGTTTTTAAACATGTATTTGAGTATATCAAAGGGTCAGAAAGATTCCACGTTGATTAATAACTTGTACACAGGGCTCTTGAAGCACACAATTCATCACCACCCCCCTTATTCTCTATTTATTCGTTTATCTTTGCTAATTTTCTTTTTCTGGTTCATTCCACTTATCTCATGTATTGTAAAGATCTTATCTTACACATATAATATATATTGTATTAAATTGTATGCATGCTCCATAAATGTTCTTTTGCAACATATTGTATATTTGGAGAAGACTTCATAAGTTTGTCTAACTTGTGTCTTATCCTTTTTGCAAATTTGAGCAAATAAAATATGTTTAAACTAATTCATTTCTTATTCGTTTTTGCTTCCCTCAACTGCCATGGTACCATACGGGGATGCGAGTGTTGCCAGTAGTTTACCTAGGTTCATTGTATCGGCTAAAAATGTGAAATTGACCCATGCAATTTCTTACTTTTCTAGTGGCAGTCAATGGCAGTCAAAACGCTCTCCTTGTTTCGCTACGAACAAATATGGACGATTTGCTACAAAATAGCAAACGCCCGGTTAGTTTTCGAAAAAGGTAAAAATATAAACCCATCAGAATTCACAATGATTTAAAGGTAATTTTTTGATACTTCAATTCCTTACAGGTAAAGAATGTAGTGTAATATATTTGTGAACAAGTACATGATGTCTCGCATAGAATTTCTTCAATCGAGACAATAACATTTTAGCAACAAATCCCTGATTTTGCAGTTTTGCGTAAATCGATTAGCTCGATTAGATGAGTAGGCAAATTCCAAATTTGTATCTTTGAAGGAGCAATATTCCGAATTCTTATCATGTGTAGTTTTCTTATATAGAGTTTTCTTTTAAAGGCAGCCTATGATGCAACTGATTATTTCTTTTTATAAACATGCATACATGTATCTTTTCTTGGCTTTGACAAAGGAAATGCTTTAAATATGACAGTATGAGATGTTAGCACGACTTGTAAAGCCTTTTGTATTATTACAAGCATGAATTAAAGAATTCACGTTTTAAAAGTCTCTGGTTTTTGTTTTTGTTTGTTTGTTTGTGTGTAAAATTAACATTTGTTTTTTGCAGTTTGTGTCATGTATATAATTAGTTAATTTGCAACAATTGCAACAAATATTAGCCTACACTTCATGTGTTTAATTCTAGACGCATATTTATTTCTAAGGTTGGAAAGCCATCAATTAAATTAGAATATATCCATCATTATACATTTCTTTTGTGTTAATGACTTGACATAGATATAGAAATTCATATACATAGAATTCATATTGCAACACTCCGTACCTTGGTACAATGCGTGTTACTCCAGCGCATGAATAATCTGATGAATACAATTCCGCCTAATATTTTTAAAAG
Source organism: Limnoperna fortunei (assembly GCA_944474755.1). NCBI lineage: Eukaryota > Metazoa > Mollusca > Bivalvia > Mytilida > Modiolidae > Limnoperna > Limnoperna fortunei. Next base: position 12,668,059 of record OX104115.1, on the reverse strand, counting down.
ATGATAAGCATAAAGCGCATACTATTGTGTTTCATTTTAATTTAAGATATATCTTTTCTGTATCAAAAGAAACAATGAACCTAATGCTCTGATTAGAATTAGTTTGAATGAATTTTTTTTTCTTTCTCTTCAAACTATGTTTATATCGTGTATTCAGTAAAACACTAATAAGGAGTTGTATTTATGTAAAAATTGATTATAATCAGTTAAGACATAAAATTCAACGCGACTTATGAAAGAGATAATGTTTAGTCATTTACAATTATTATTATTTATTAGCAATAAACAGCTCCTACTAGAAATTAATGTTATGTTACTTTTTGAAATTATAATAGAGCTTCTCATGAATGTTAGATGTTGTTATTAAACATGACATTCTGGTGGTAGTAGCCCTTGAATATGACGCACGAATTAGACTCGCAATAGGAAGAACTAATTTGCCTTTTGTTGCTGAAAGAAAGTAACATTTCAACCTCAATTCAATATAATATATTTATATAAACTATAATGATACTTACGCTATTTAAAATTTTTTTTCATCTGGCTGTAACTTATCTTATATATAGTAAATTCAAAGTATACTAGGCTTGTTTTCTTTTCTGTTTAGTTGTTTTAATGAATTTTCTCACTTTAGCTATTTTTCAGGTGTATTGTAGCGTTTTATTTAGTCAAACACACTATGCCCTAAGAAGGGTCCAAAAACGAAACCCTAGTTTTGACAAATCGGTGATCAGTTGAAGAGCGCCAACTGCAACACTGGGTCACCGAGGCTCCTTTTTGAGACAGATTATATACAGTCCGCCATAAGTTAAGCATCACCTACTTTTCCGGATCTAATGATTTTTCAATAGCATAAACAAATGAGAAACTATTTAATTTGTATGAAAATGTATATATCATTAGGAAATTTGAACCTGTAAAATTATTTACTTAAATCCTCAAATTGTAAAATTAAATTCTAGTGCTCTAATAATGATCACAAAAAATAGGCCAAAAAAACAACAAAACAATAGGTGATTTTAAGTTTTAGTTTCACACAATATTTTTCATTGTTTACAAAATTACAGTCATTCAACAAGTCTTGAGGTGAAAGAGTAACAAATGGACTGTCGTTTGGCGTAATTTCCATCAATATCCGGTATAACCTCCACGCTTCCAGTGTAAATGTTCAACACGCCGCCTCATTCCAGCAACCAAACGCTTAAGTCTGTACTGTGGAAATCTCTGCCATTCTTCCACAAGTGCGACTTCTAATTCTCGAACATTTTGGCATCTTGGGTACCGTTGATTGACTTTTCGCCCGATAAAGTCCCACATATGCTCAATCGGATTCATGTCCGGTGACATGGCTGGCCATGAAAGTGTGTCAATGACTTCTGTTTCAATAATGTCCCTCACAACACGTGCTCGATGGGGTCGAGCGTTGTCGTCTTGAAATATTGGTATGTCTGCAAGAGCATGGTTGTCAAAATGTGGCCTAACGTGACCATCCAAGATGTCATCGCGGTATTTCAGACCATTCAATGTACCATTGAGAATCTGTAAAGGGAGCTTGCAGTCATGTGAAAAGCATCCCCATACGGTAACTCCGCCACCACCGAATGCAGTTGTTCCTACAATATGGTTTCTATCTAAAGCTGTATTTCTTTGCCGCCAAACACGTATCCGACCGTCAAAAGGCTCCAACAGAAGGCGGCTTTCATCTGACCAATGAATACGTCTCCAGCTTCTTATATTCCAGTGACGATGATGTCTTGCCCACTCCATTCGTGCTTGGCGGTGCCTTCTTGTCAGTTCTGGTCGTTTCAAAGGCCTGCGGGCACGTTATCGAGATATATGAAGCCTCCAAATAACTGTTCGGTCACTGATTTGACCACCAGTAGGCCACATTCCTCGTAACTGACCTGCTGTTGAAAAGGGGTGCAATCTGGCTTGACGAGCAAGGAAGCGGTCCTCTCTAGGGGTTGTTTTACGGGGTCTCCCAGATCTTGGGCGGTCCTCGATTGACCATGTCTGTCTATGCCTCGCAACAAGTCTGCTAATAACAGAGTTGTTTAACCCAAAATTGGCTGCTATTTGGCGGTTACTCATTCCAGCATTTTTCATTCCAATTGCTTGTCAGCGTTCGGCGATACTTAATTTTCGTCTTACCATGTTGAAAAGTCTTTAAAAGACAATAACCACAATATCCACGTGCAATCGGACAAGGCTTTTTCATTCAAAGTCAGTCTGTTAATTAGAAGCGGGACAAGTTTTTGAAACCGGTTTTTACACTTTAAAACTCTAATTATTGACATCTGACCTGTATGTTATATAAAGGTATTGTTTGAAAGCATTGCATAAATGCATCAGATGCTGAATAATTGTTTTGTAATAAATTATTGAGGAAAATATTTATGTGATGCTTAACTTTTGGCGGACTGTATATAAAACAATTCAATAATCTAATATATGCTTATGGAATATCTTTAGTAGTATTACAAATACATTCATCAAACTCATTTGCATATAATCACGCATTTCTAAATATTTCTAATGAAATGACGCTCCATTGTTGCGAAAGCGTATTCCTGCCTGCTGGAAAATAAAATACTTCATATCATAAATCAACAAATGCAAATTCTCGAAACATAATATAATCCTGTTTTATTTTTTTTAATTTTTGTTTGTTGAGCTAGTTTTAAATTTCCCAAAAGTTACATTTGCATTAAATTACAACAGGCCTCTTAATTATTTGCACATGGGGAAACATTTTATGTTCTCACTTAGGCACCAAGTTTAATGAGAGATGGTAATGCACTGAAACCTCGCAAATTAGGCGCGTCGAATATTAAGAGTTATGGTAATATACACATGATACAGGAAAAACTTCAGCTTGTACTTATTTTTTAAGTTATAAAAGATATTGTTCCTGATTGTTTGTCTCATTTAGTGCAACTAATTGACGATAAACAAATAATTATAACCTGTTTCAACAGATACATGTAATTAGTGACCATTTACGTCTTCCGTTCTGTAACACTATGTCATATGCTAAGAGTTTCTTAATTTTTTCTCTCTTGGTTTTTTTTCAACGTAGACATTGTCGTACGACTATTGCATACGATCTCTTGTTTATTGTAAAATCTTTCATTAGAGTTGAAATCTTACATTTTCAATCAAAAATCATTTTTGATTGATTTGATTTGATTGATTGGATGTTTGCTTTACGTCCAGCAAACAGTATTTCAGCTATATTCAGGACGAGAACAATTAAGTTAAGAACAATAAATAAACGAAAAAAAGGGGGGGTGGGGTGGGAAATAGCTAACACAACTTTGTCTGCCACTGAAAAAGGTATGGAGTATTGGGCAGGGGCGCAGAATTCAGCCTTTTGTGGCAGCTACAATGTGCTCTTTTGCGAAATCTACAAACGAAAGGGGTGTGGCACTCTCAAAACACGTCACCCATTCCGGTCCGTGTCCAGGCTTTCCAAGACCTGACACCCCCCCCCCCAACAAGAGGGTCTCGCATATCCGCCACCCGGGGGACACGCTGGGCTGTTCTGCGGGTCGAGCACTGGGAACCCTCCGAGTATGGTTTCTGTGTACATTTTTGAGAAACAAATGAATGATATATGAAAGCGATTCAAAATCTAATACATTTAGTTACAATAATTAAGATTCTCAATAGTAGATAAATATAAAACTGAATGATTTCTCAATCAGTATATTTTGTTTTTTTAAAGTTTTAAATCTTTTTTTGTTGTACATATTCAAACAAATCGTTTTGTCAAAACAACTGACAGTGAGAACTGAAAAATGTATTTCAAATTTTTTTAGCGGGAATGTTGCGGACCTCCGAGGGGAAAATACAAATCTGTAGTGCGCATGTCACGTACATAATCGATTTAGTTTGCAGCAGACGTGTTTTTTAACACATACCGCAATGGAAATATTTTTGACAGAAAAACAGGTAATTAAAATTTTGTAAATATTTTAAGAAAATTTAATTTTTGCCAGTAATATAAATAGATGTATTTAAAAAAAATTGAAGACTGATTAAAAATTAATTCAATTTTAATAATAAAAAATGTCAATCAGTCTGTAGCCTCAGGGTAACACGTGCGATGACCACGGCGATAACGCGCATTGAATAGACATGTGATATAACGACGGGACCATATCACGGCGTACTTTAACAAAACACATGTTTTACAGGTGTGCAATATAGAATCATTTGTATTGTGTTCCATTTATCTTGGTCGAATAGATAAATCAAATAAAACAGAATTTACACATTTTATAAGTTACCGTCAGTTCTAGTTCTATAACATAAAACCTCCCATTTCACGTTTATATTTATCATTTTTATCTGACTTTTACATTTTTTTTTATTATTTGAAATGTGATTTCTCGCATTTGACTAAAAACATAAAATATCAATATCCGATAAAAATGTTGAAAATAAACATGAAATGAGAGGTTTTATTAATGGAACTACCGTCAGTTCACGTCATGTTTTATATTAATAATGACAGACATAGATATGATAAATGAATTTTAACATAATGCTATAAAGTAAC